>CAIGRN010185004.1:0-30404 GCA_903798345.1 Fraxinus anomala | reverse complement strand
TCCAAATTAATGTCATCTCTAGCCATAAAAAGGAGCATTGACCCGGCCTCGTTGACGTCTCCACCAACTACATCCCCCAACGCCCACATGAGATCAAGATTCATACCTAACCCAAGTCTAATAAGTAGAATGAAGATAACCCAATTCTTTTTTATGTAACCCTTTTCTGTACCAACTGAAGTTGAAAACCTATATTTTTTTTTTTGGATGTCATCCTGCTTTTGGGGATCAATCTGATATACAACTTCTGTTATTGATGACTTGATTGAAGAAGATAATTCTGATGCTTTTGCTTGCTTAAACTAGAATTATGGACGAGAACATTAATGTGTTGGCAAATTGAAGAAGATAATCGTAAATAGCATTTTGTAATTATGGACGAGAACAACAAATTGATTGAAGAAGATAATCCTAAATAGCATTACTCTTTGGCAAATGTGTTGTGCAGAATGAACTCCTAGAACTGCTCCAACACAAGATTCAAGGGATCATTGAATCAGAGACTCAGAAATGAGAAAAAAATAGAAATTTCTTGTGGCTTTGCTGAGAACTAATGAACCATATCCATATCCAAAAAAGGACGCAGACCAGATTCTTTCAGCAAATCAAAGCTTTATTGGAAGCACTATGTTATTAGCCGAGAAAGCCAGTCGACGGCAGCCGCCTTAGAAGCTTCATAGATCTGAATCCCAAGAGACGCTCCTTCCATGAAAGATGAAGTATTAACCACATTTGGTGGCGGGATAGGATAGTTGTATGGATAACCTGGACCTGGTGGTGGATATTGAGATCCACTCGAGTAGGGTAGCATCACTGGCATGCCTGGACCTGGTGGTTGATATTAAGATCCACTCGAGTAGGGTAGCATCACTGGTATGCCTGGACCTGGTGGTGGTGGTCCTGGTGGATATTGATATGCTGAGGCATAGGATGCCATGCCCGCTGGTGATGGATACGATGGTAGTGGTGGTGGAAATGATGGTCGTGGTTGACTTGAAGTCATATTGGGAGAGAAATACTAGTGGTGATGGATAAGTAGGGTGAATATACCACTCTATAATGTGGATGTGGTATATATAGCCAATGTTTGGTCCTTATTAATACAAGTCAAAGTCAAACAATTAATATTAATCATATTTTTCATGGGTCCCACAATTTTTCAACCATACATTTCAAAAACTTCTATCACAATCTATTAAAAATCTAATTTTAATCTCCACCAAACACCGTCATAGAGTGGCTGCCACGTAAAAATAGGTACTGAACGGCGATAAAGTTCCTTGGCCCACATAAATATTGCCGCGTAACAATTGGCCGGCATAAATATTACGGCCAATAGTTACGCGGTGATACAAAATGTATTTTGGTACTATCACCAACGAAATTTCCCACTGCATTGATATTTCTAATGGCTTAGTGCGTGTGGTGCGTGTGTGTCAGTCCATTGAGTAAACCAATTAATTGATGCAGCCTGAATATGTTTAGTTCATGGTTCCACTTAAAAGTTACGTTAAAAATTAATAAATAATTTTAATTACATATTTTATGATATCATAATTTTTTAATCACATATTCTATCAATTTTTATTAAAATTTATTAAAGAGAAAATTACACCTAACTCTGTTTTTAAAATTTACACTTCATTAATCAGATTTCAANAGGTTTTTAATATCTAATTAAATATTAATTATATAATTTTTAACATTTATTAATAAATTTATTTTTACCCTTACCACCAAACCCTAATATCCATCTCCTTCCTCATTTTCAATCATCTCTCTCTACTCTCTACCTTACCGTCACGGCCAGATGCGAAGATGCTGGAGCTGCTCTGCTCAAGATCGCGCACCGTCGTCGGCAAAGATCTGTTCGCCTATCGCCCGCACCCCAGTTATTTGCGTGCGCAGCCGCTGCGACGACGTCGTCCCTCGCATGGTGGTGGCGGTGCAATGGTGTTCTCTTCACATAGAACCACCGTCGCTTGAAGAACAGTGGAGCAGTGGTGGGGATTGACATTAAAAATACAAGAGAAGGCGATGGTGTCTCTCTCTTTCCGCACATAGATTCGGGTGAGGTGTGGTTGTGGTGGTTGTTCTAGCAGCGGTGATTTTGGTGATGTGTGTGGTTATGGTTGGATTTGGTGCGGGGTGGTGGTGTGCGTTGATGGTGGTGTGGGCTATGTTGGGGGTGTGAGGTGGCGGTGTGGGCTGTGTTGGTGTGCGAGGTGGGGGTGGTGACGGGAATTGCGTCGGCATGGTGGTGGGTCTGTGGTGGGCATGATGGTCTCTGAGATCTGCGAGAAGCGAAGCATATGTGCGAGGTGGTGGTGGTGACTATAAATGCGCCGGTGGTGGTGGTGACTGTGGTGGGCGTGGTGGTCTGTGATTGTAATTGTTGTTATGTGGTTGTGTGTAGTGGTTTTGTTGGTGGCGGTGGTGGTGGATCTTGGTGTTGGTGGCGATAGGCATGTCGAGATGGCGGTGGATCGATGCGAGGATGCGGTGGTGTTTTTTTTGCGATGTGTTGATTTGTTTGAGGTGGTATTGCTGTCGGGAACTGGTGGTGGTGGTGGTTCTGGCGGCGACGGTTGCAATGGTGTTGCTGGAGGGAATGATGAGGTGGTGGTCACAAGTTGGTGGTTGGTGGTGGTCACATATTATTTGGTCGTTTGTGACCATTAAATTGGTTAATTTGTGACCAATAAACAATATGTGACCTAAAAATTATTAATTTATGACCAATAAAAGTAATTTATGACCTATAATTTGATATTTTGTGACCATAAAAGTAAGTTGTGTGACTTATAAATTTCGTGATTTGTGACCGATGAACAAATTGTAACTTTTAAAATTTTAATTTGTGACCCATGAACTAACTATGACCTATAAAATTTTTGAATTGTGACCAAATTTCATATATCTGTGACATTTATATATTTATTAATTAAATATATAATTAATTAATTAAATCATAAATAAATTTTAATCAAAACCTTATTTTTGAAATTTAAAACCTATATCCATAATTTTGAAGTTGTGTTTACTAAAAACCTGATTTATGTATTGTTCCCTTTATTAAAATCTATTTTTATCCAACCAAACAGGGCTTAATTGTACGAGTCCTTGAATGGGCCGCTGAATTATATTGGGCTTGTTAATAATATCATCGGAATGGCCCAAATGGAAGATGTTCATACTAAAACGGCAGCGTTTTACTCTGTTTGACAAATACTGAAATTCTAGTAAACATAAAAATCTAGTTTACAAGGAAACATAACGGCTAGAAATCTATTCTTCTAAGGAAACTCTTTCCTTTTGAAACGATGATTCCAAGTTGTTAATTCCTAATTTGTCAAGGATTTCCTATTGCTGTTCTACCCAAACTTCGTACTTTTAATTATAATGTCCTTTTTTCTTATACAGGAATCACACTATATATAATGGACTATGGAGTAGACTCCAGTACTATCCCTGCAAGAATACTTTATCTTTGTTCTTGATTTTGCTCTTCTTCTTGTTCTACTTTCTTCCACATGGCGGGTTCAACTTCTGAAACGTTCAAGAATGAATTTGAAGCTTTTGTTGCACATTTTGGAAGTTTGAGGATGGGCGAAGATGGGGTTTTGAAGGCTCAATCCGGAACTAATGACCACTCTGGTTCTTTTTCTTACAGCGCCCCCGCAACTCAAAACCCAGAAAGAGATGCTATTGATAATGAACAAACCGATAAACGCCGTGATCAATTGCTTGCGCCTCAAGAAACCCACGAAACAACACAAGGGTTCTCAAGAAACTCGGATTCTAATCAAGGCGACATCTGGGTTTATCACAATTCCAATAATCTAAGTAAGTAATTTAATATTTTATTTAACCTATTACTTGGAGGACGTTTTTGGTTTTTTACTTGTGAATTCCCTAAAGAAAAGAAAGAGGAAAGATTACATAGAGATAGGTGCGTATGTATCTTTGTGGGAATGTATGATTCGAGGGATTGAATTTTCTTCATTGCGTTTCTGCAGGGAAGAATTCTGTTTATGGATTATTTTCACCGAATGAAAACTTTAGCTCGAACGATATTCAGACAAGTTCTAGTGGTTTGTGGAATCAGAATGGACAATGTAGTGGCACTAATTTTGAGTGCGCTTATCCACGAAGCAACTTCAACTCCAATGCTGGCATTCGAATTGGCTTGCAAGGGGAAAATATTGAAGGGATTCCGCTCGCAGATCTTCTAGACTCGATTTTTCGTCTGATGAAGCATGAAACTGGACATGTTCTCTTTGACGAGTTAATCGATTCATGTATAGGCGATGAGTTGCATTTGGTTGTTTTAAAGTTGTGGTCGAATATCGATTTGTTTATAGAAGCAGCCTTCTGTAGATTTGGGTAAGAAAAGAACCCTTTAATATTTTATCTACTTGTCTCCTTTTCCTTTAATTCTTCAGGACTTATTGCACAACCTGTTTTTACAGATCAAATTCAATCCAGAAACTCATCAAAAAGCTTAAGAGGACACCCTATACCTGTACGATGACGAGAATTCTATCGTCTAGGTTTTATCAAATAATGACTCACGACTTTGCGAGGCATGTTATCCTACAATGCCTCAATCTTTTGGATAGAAAGTCAAATGAGGTAATTATCTTTCTACATATTCTTGATTGCACAGGTACTTGTGTTGTTTGCTTTTCCTTTTAATGCTGTCTAAAGAGCAAAATAGTGGTATATTTGGCACGGAGGATTTAATACTACTAGACAGTATGAATATTATAATTTAGTACAATGTTACATTAATCTGTCACGTTATTAACAATTATTACACTATATGATATAGTCGTCTCTTATCATGACATGCTTGATCTCAGATACTCTATGAATGTGCAATACATTATTTCCTACCCCTGGCTAGACATGAAGTTGGATGCAGATCGTTGAATGAATGCATCAATAGCATTGCCGGTAACCAGAGAGATACGCTCCTGAATCGCGTTGCTGCCATGTCAGATTTCCTATCAAATGATCCTTATGGGTACTAATGATTGAAATTCTGTCTCATCGTGATTTTGAGCATGTTTGGTAGGATAGTGGATTCGATAGCACTGGCAATAGTACTAAGAAAGAATAATAGTCAAGATCTTGTTCATTATACAGTCAAATTTTGTCCAATACTACCTACCAAAACATGCACTTTATGTTTGATTTTACTTTCATGGGAATTGTTCTTTACTTGTGAACTTATCAGTTTAAGGTTTTCCTCTTAGGAACTATGTTGTGCAGCATGTCCTCGAGCTCAGAAATGATCTTATAACAAAGAAAATATTGGGCTGCCTTCAAGGTCAGTTTATACAGCTATCAAAGACAAAAGGAGGCAGTCATGTTGTGGAGAAATGCATTGAATCTTCTGCATTTGGATGCAGTTTTGTAGTCACAAAACTTTTAGATTCTTCGAACAATATTGTTCGACTCAGTCAACATCAGTTTGGAAACTTTGTGATTCAAAAAGCCTTGCTGAGGACAAAGGTAATTCTTGTTCTTTGCCTAGTCACAATTAGCAACACACATCGAATTAGAACCAATTATAATTCAATCTCGATTTTCTCGTCTTCTTGCAGATAGAGGGCCAGATGCACCTCCATGAACCTCTAGCTATGATTCTTGAACAGCATGCACAGAAGCTTAAACTCACCAAAAGTGGCAATCATGTAATTAATCGGCTTGGGGAGCTTCAAGAAGCTAAGTTCAACCCATGAAAAATCCATTTCAGAGGATTGAAGAAAGTTGAAATTACATAATGTCATTGTTTAGTACGATAGATTATCATCTTTCTTGTTGCTACATGTTGTTACTTTATTCTTGTAACGTTTACACAAAACCTGTTGTTACTTGTTAGTGTGATTGAGAATTTTTTTGGTATAATGTCATTTCTTTATTTGTCTTCTCCATATATCATGTTACAGAAAAATCTTAGCTTTTTTGTAAAATCTATAAAAGATGTTGTGTTTTTACAGAAAACACGATTCAGATGTTCGCAGGTTGAGTTTTTCCAAATGCTTACGTTGTTAAAAAATCTAGAGACGATCAAAATAAAAACCAGCTTTCATAGCTCAGTTGGTTAGAGCACCCGTTTAGTAAGCGGGAGGTCTTGAGTTCGACTCTCAATGAAAGCAAAATTTGTTATGGTTTTTTGTTTTCTTGTGAAACTAAAAGCGCCTATATTATTTCTTATTATTATTTAGTATTGTATATGGATCTTGCTTTTTTACTGTTAGTTTTTCACGCTAGTATATTGTTTGCAAATTTATCTATATTTTCTTTGTTCATAAAGTTGTAGTCGGATGGTAACTCGATGTTTAATCTTCTTTGGCGTAACTAAATATAGTACGCAGTTTTAGTTGGTTGGATGAAGAAAAAAATAGATTAAAATATGTAAACTCGTGATATTAGATTATTCAAAAGATTTAAATTATTATTTTATAACATTGTATATTTTTTAATAAATATTTATATGGACTCATATTTAAAGTTGACTTAATACCCCCAAAATTTCAAAATCGACCATGTGTAAATATAAATGTCGATCTACCTCGCTTTGTTTTCATCTTTTCTTAGGTTGGTGCCCACAATTTTCTTGTTCTTGCATTAGTCTTTGGGTGCCCAAAATGTTCTAAATGCCATCATAATACTGGATCTTTCTCCATTTGTTCAACTCTAAAAATAGGTCACCACCTAAATTAGTTGACTCTTAACTTCAAGAGAACTTCTAAGCAATGGTACACACAGTTATATAATTAATTTAGACAATGTTTGATACCCTTTTTTTATTTATGAAAATGCATTTTGAAATGGTATTTTGATGGAGAATGCGTGATTAAAAAATAAGAAAAAATTTGGGTTTTGCGTATAATAGTATTTTATCGAAGAACGTATGGTTGAAAATTAAAGAGAAAAAAATGTATTTTAAAAATAATAGATACCAAACAAGGACTTAGTGTAATCGCGAATACAAAAATTAGAAATATAAATTAAAATCATGTAAACCTTTGGGTGCCTGGCCACATGTCAATTATTGTTTGGTGATTCTACCTATTATTTCTTTCTTTAATTGGATGAGTGGGTACACGAGGAATCCCTTCTGCCCTTCACACATCTCCCACTTAATCTACAATTTTATATTATAAAGTTGATAAAAAGTTTGTTTTTATAGAAAACCCATTTTCAATTAATTTTCAATTATTTGATTTTTGATTTTAATGAAATCTCATTTTCCAAGCAATTCTAAATTAATTTGATTTATTAGTATAAATATTTTTGTCAAATTTTAAGCATATGAAGTGATTATTTCTGTGGTAGCAGCATGTGAACCCACTGGTCATCTTGCTTATGGCTCAGTGCCTTGCATAGACACGAAGCAAACGTGTGGAAAATTTGTGAATAAAAAACATGTTGACTTCCATTTTTGCTAAATATTTAATTAATATAATTATAGTATTTAAGCCACAAAAGGGGAAAATGGAAAATCGATTCACACAAATAACGAGCTTAACCTATCTCTTGATAGTGTTATGTTTTTTCGTTATTTATCCTTTTTTATATTGTGGTACATGTACATCACAACTTACAACTTCAACATATTAGTTTATCAACAGATGATGTGACGATATTTAATTGATTCAAAATCTCACCAACTAAATAAAAATAAATAAAATTCCTCACTTTTTTTTCCACCTCATCAATCTGTAAAAGAAATTGTAAATGATAATGTACGACAAGCTTTTTTTTTTTTTTTTTTTTTTTTGTGTATTTATTGTTTAGTAAAGGTAATATTGATTTTCTTATCTTCTAGGGGTTGCATTATGAATATTTGAGATGCATTCTTACCTTACGCACAACGATGTTAACTTTTTCTTGTACTGTAATGTTTTGAAATTTGAAGACATAAACGTATTGTTGATCAAGATAATTGTAACATTTAAGAAACTGTAGAGAGACGAAATAAAATACATGTTACTTTCGATCATATCTTTACCTGCATTGTAAAATGACGATTGTTAGTATTAAGACATGACATGTCGGATACTAAATAAAATATGTAAAATTTTATCGTGTAACTCCACTTTCACATTGACTTTGGTTCGTAATTAGTGCTTAGTAGTAAGATTATTCTAATTAAACAAGCAAGAGACCTGAACAATTGGATTTTCATTCATGAGTACAACATAGGTATTAATACAGGAAATCTTTGTTTAAGGCAAATATTTGTCCTCAAAAAGAAAATATTACAAAAAATGAATGGGTAGGATAACAATTTTGTCCAATTTTTTGAAAAGAAGAAAATTCAAAAATCTCAATACAGCCTAGTCACCATCTTCAATCGTCTGCATTTCTAACACGAGAGGATAGCCAAAGAGCGCTCCCTCTTACGTTGTCCATTATATTTACCAGTTGGAGAAGTGAAAATCAATAACATTACCTTTCTACTTTTACTCCCTTTCACGTAACATATACTACAATTATAAATATACAATCTTGATAATTGAAGCAAAGCCTGATTTTGATAAGCAAGAAAACGAAAAAGGGAGGAAAAAAAAAAAAACAAGAGGGCCTCTACCCCTCTGCTTGCTCAATCCATGCCTCCTCTTAGATCTTGAATTTTATCCATTTCTTATCTGGGTCTTTGTTTTTTGGTAAATTAAAGCTCGTTTTTCTGTTACATATTGACCTATTCTTGATTGTTCAAGTCAAACTTTGAATCTTTATTGTTTCTCAGGGATTCTGGATTCTGGGTCTAATGATCTGATAAAGATCATATGATCCCCTGCTGAATCAAAGATTGCCCATTTTTTATTTAAGTGCAAGAAATCTCCAAGTTTATATTGTAATTTATTTCTTCAGGTATGGTTTTTGTTAATCCATCTACATTATCATGTTTTATATTGATTGGATTTTCTTCTGATAACAGATTATTTGTTGAGTGAGCTGTATAAAAATTGGAAATCGAATTGTTCCATGAAGTAGTCTAATATTCCAGTTTTGGGTTACTTGTTGGTAGAGTTTTTGCGTGCTTAAATGTAGTGATATTGGATTGGTTTAGATTTGATTAATTGGGAATTATTGGATGATTGCCAACTTGGGGTGCAGAAATGGAAATGAGTCCCAGCAAGGTTTTCATTGGTGGGATTTCTTGGGAGACCAACGAAGAGCGTCTGAGAGAGTATTTTCAAACTTTCGGTGAAGTAGTGGAAGCTCTGATAATGAAAGATCGTACCACAGGCCGTGCCCGTGGTTTTGGTTTCGTTGTTTTTGCTGATACTTCTGTTGCTGAAATAGTTGTCAGGGAAAGACACACAATAGATGGAAGAACTGTAAGTCAAGCATTTGCATGTTGCAAAGCATTTGATGATCGAATTTGATGGTGCATTTCGAACACTTAAGTTGAAAAATTCAATCAATGTTTTGTAGCAGATCTATAACCTGTTAAGGATGCCTAATTTATCATGTATTAAGATGGCATGCATTTTGTGTATGATTATCTACTGTCCAATTATATCCTCTACTTCTGCTGAAATTATTCTAACACAGTTCATTTGGGGTAAGACACACAATAGATGGAATTAGTCTACTGTCCAATTATTTCCTTTACTTCTGCTGAAATTATTCTAACACAGTTCATTTGGGGTACTTCTGTTCTATTCTATATTTGCATGATGGAAGCTTATTTATTATCTTATCGTAAGTATAAATCTAATGAGGACCCAGAATAGGTTGCTTTTAACTAAAACAAGGCAGTTTTGTGGTCATCATCTGAACTTGTACTCATAGAACGTGGAATAATGTTGACAAACGTGTAATGTTTCTACGGCATGCATTAAATTAATTAACTCATTGAGACTTTAGCAATCAAATAAGAGGACGCGGAACGGGTAGAATGTGGTGGTGTCATCATGTTCTTCATAATGTTTAGCTCTTGGAGAATTTTGGGAGAGGGGCGTGGAATGTAAAACAAAACTTGTTATACTTGGTGCACTTTTTTCATTTTTCTCCCTTTGGATTCCTTGGGTCTTTTTTGCATAGTGTGAACTTGTGTTTCTCACAGATTCAGATCTCATCTAATAGTTACTAAAGAATAACATTGAAAATCCTGTAGGTGTTAAGACGAGTGGCATGTCAAGTTACAAATTATGAGAAAACTCTTACTGAAATTAATCATTTGCTAGTGACCTCTTGGTTAATTTGCATGACATCCCAGAAATTTCGGCAGGGTAGTAATATTCATGTTTTCTTAGAGAAGGGCTTTGTTCAGCAACGAAGTAATGATGAGAATATGTCTTCCGTCCTACAATTAGAAAATTTGATAGCAGTTAATTTACATCATTTCATTTTTTGTTCATTTAGGTGGAGGCAAAAAAGGCTGTTCCTAGGGACGATCATCAAAACTTCAACAGAAACAATGGAAGCATTCGAGGATCGCCTGGTACTTCCCGCACAAAAAAGATTTTTGTGGGAGGCTTGGCATCAACGGTCACAGAAAGCGACTTCAAGAGGTACTTCAATCAATTTGGGACAATAACAGATGTTGTGGTCATGTATGACCACAATACACAAAGGCCTAGAGGTTTTGGTTTTATTACTTATGATTCAGAGGAGGCAGTGGATAAAGTTTTATTCAAAACCTTTCATGAACTTAATGGAAAAATGGTTGAGGTTAAACGAGCTGTTCCAAAGGAGTTATCTCCAGGACCAACTCGAAGCGCATTAAGTGGATATGACTATGGTCTCAATAGGGCTAGCAGTTTTCTCGATGCTTTTACTCAAGGTTATAATTCAAGCTCACTGGGAGGCTATGGCATGAGAATGGACAGTCGATTTAGTCCTGTATCTGTAGCTCGGAGTGGATATCTTCCATATAGTCCCTCTAATTATAACACAGGACTAAATTTGGACTCAGGGTTGAGCTCGAACTATAGGATGACTCAAGAATCAGGGTTGGGATATGGACGTAGCATGAACAGCTACTATAGAGGAAATTCAAGCAGATATGGAAGTCCCATCGGATATAATATGGGCGATGGAGGAAATAGTTCTTTGTTGAACTCAACAAACCAAAACATGTGGGGCAATGAAAGTCTTAATTTTGGTGCAAACTCTATGGTCTCTGATGCTTTTGTTGGCTCGGGAATTGGGAATACTAGCATAGTCCGTGGTTTAGGTAGTATTGGGGGAACTTGGAGCTCCTCCCCCATTTCAGCTCAAGAAGGGGGTAATGGTTCTTTAAGTAGAGGTAATGTTGGTAATTATGGCAGCAGACAAAATAGTTTCGGTGGCTGGGGAGGTTACGATAGAAACAATATAAGTGATGTTATCACATCATCACTTTTTGCCACAAACGAGGTCCAAGATGATGGTTTTGGGAACTTATATGGAGCTAATTCAATTTACGATGATCCTGCTTGGCGTTCATCCTCCCCAGAGCTAGAAGGATCTGCCTCCTTTGGTTATGGGCTCAGGACTGCAACTGCAGATGTTACACCTAAAAATCATGTTGGTTATGTTGGGAGTGGTTATAGCGTTACCACTAGGTCAAATAGAGGTAAATATTTTATATCTCGACCCTACTCTATGCATGCTGTAAATTGGTTATCGTGTACATTCCATACCGATGTACTAATTTGTTTCTGATTGTTCATCAGGAATTGCTGCCTAGGACAAATTGCTGTAAGAATACTGTTAAGTTTATAGTAGGTGATGATATATACAAGTTTTATCAAAATGGAGAACCACGAATTGCTCATATTCCCTGGTGGAGGTTTTTCAGGCTACAAGTACACTTTAGAGGGGATCAAAGTACCTGTTCTAGAGAGTCAGCGACCGGTCACCAGGCTATTTCTAAGGATTTTCGTATAAGGTCTAAATTCGAGCTTTCCAATATAGTTTTTGTTTCTTGAAATTTGCTTGAGATGTGAAAATGGTTTGCAGGACATAAGCATTTTATCTTTGCATCTTTGGTAACATGGTATGACACGAGAGGAACGTTTCGTTCCGTCTCTTCTGTAATGCCATCATAGTTCCCGGTTTGTGCTAGGTTTCTTGTTCAATTCTTGTTGGCAGGTTGAACAGAAGGTTTGATTTACTTGGCTATGATATTAAACTCTAATTTACTAAATTGAGTCCTTTTTCATGCATTTATGTTCTTCTCCTTGCATTGGATTATCAATTTTGAGTGGTAGAAATTTGGAACTTCATTAATTTACGTTTTTTCCACTTAGATTGTGCTTTTATCATATTCTTCCATTTAGATTTTTGTTCTAAAACTATTGGTGCTAAATACCATTGTTCTTAACAAAAGGTCAAATGTAGCCATTTGTAGGATACGGGCTATGATATATCAATCCAGATTCGTTACAAGTACAAGAAAAATTTGACAAAATTCTTAAAAGAAAGATGCTTAGCAGTTTTTCATTGATTTTTGATACAACAAACATAGAAAATGCACCATACAGATACTGCCAACGCAACATCTATATCATTTTTGTCAATAATTTTCTGTACCTATGGAATTAGTCGTATTAATATTAATAGTATTAGGTCATATACATAGAGCAATCATTAAGGTTTTGACAAATTATAGGCATCAAAACTACAAGGCGTCAAGGCAGAGTTAGTTCATCCAGCATGGCCAGTCATTAAAATGGTGGGTCATTATTGAGTCCAAAGTTTAAATTAAAAATTATTTTTAAAAAGAAATACAAGGAAAAAAAAAACATAAAAAGTTTAAAGTCATATGTCTTATAATTTAAAAATTAATCTCCAGAAATTTAAATTGTTTTTAGTTAAATAAAAATATTATCTCTGAGTTTTTTCTTCTCTCTCTAACTTTTTAATGTTTTAAGTTGAATAAATTACTCGACACTCATTGCGTGTTTGCCAAGTAATTAAGTTAAAAAAGGAAGTAAAAGATTAGTCACATTACTAGCCCCTAAAATGTTAAAAATATTTCATTCTGGCATATGAAGTTCTAAATTTTAACATTTTAGTCCTCCTATTTCATTTTTATTGCAATTCAACTCTTTTGAATGATAGTAGGCCCAGTCCAGTCATTGAGGAAGGCTTGATACTGTTTTAGCTTATTGAAAATCAGTATACCATTTCTTTTATTTAAAGTATACAATCGAAAAAATTTAAAACTTATTTTTGACCTTGTGTTCAATCAGCCAATTAGAAAGAATTAAACAAGAAACCTAGCACGATGAAATGCTTAGGTCTCCAACAGTAATAGATCCAAAATCTAGGTGAGCAAGAGCGGTTGATAATATAAAGGAAAAATAAAAAAATTCGACGGATCCAACACGGACGATCGCAGGAGCTCATCAAGTACTGGCTCCGCTCCTGATCTCCATAACCAGTTTCTCATCTCAACAAATTTCAAGAAACAAAAACCTATATCGAAAATCTCGACTTTTAACCTTATACGGAAATCCTTTGCAATTTCCTGGTGACGGGTTTCTTAGAATGCACTTTACATGACTAATTCTTGTTCTTGATATGCTACAAAATAATACTAAAGTCAATAAATATTAAATCGCTGGATGCAAGCATAAACTCACTGCATTATCAAAATTTCTAATCCCCTTGGAGTCATTTACAAATTCCAATATAGATTCTACCCTGGTACAGAAACAAAAACTGTTCATTACAATTTCAAAAGTTAGAATAAATAAAGTTACAACTGAAAATGGTGTATGGAAAGGGCTTGAGAGAATCAGAAATCCATGGAACTGGAATTTTTTCATACGGGTACAGATCAACAGAACTCAACAGCAACCGTTCTTTGATTGTGCATCCACTTCTTCGCTCCCATCAGCCTGTAAAACTACGGTTTTCCCATTTGCCATCCAGCTGGGATCTTTGCGTTTGAGTTCTTGAGATTGAATAACCTTCCGACTTAAAATGTTGTAAATCTCTTTGACCACCATCTGAAAGGCAACAGCAACATTGGAGGAATCTAGAGCTGAAGTTTCAATGAAGAACAGGCCTTTTGCCTCAGCCAAATCTTTGCCTTCAGCAGTTGTGACCTCCCGAGCATCTTTGAGGTCGGATTTATTTCCAACGAGTATTGTAACAACGTTCATGTCAGAATGAGCTGTTCCAAAATTCACCACTCAAATCAGTGTCTGGTATCATCAATTAGAAAAGCAAAATGTTTAACAGACAACTGTAATATAGCATCACTTAAAATCTATACATCAACAGTAATAGCAGACTAAACTGTTCCTGGTTCTACTACTTACATAAGAAATAAGGATACAAAAATGACCAGTGCATCAAGCAGAATCATAAGGGAAGACTCCAGCACCATTGTGATAAATATAGATTTTCTAGGGATTTAAAATGAATACTTTTCAGCATTTTATATTTTCGGAAAAGAATAGCACAATAGAAGAAAATCCTAATCTTTAAGGTGGAGAATGTCATTCTGATATTGATTGTAACGAGTAGCTTGTGGAAGGAGTGTCCTAGTGTTTCCCAATGGAAAAGCAAAACTGCATAAATAAAATGAAGTGAAATATAGAATGTCAAGTTGCTTACTCTGAAGTTCATTAAGCCATCTGCCAATGCTATCAAAGGTCTGGCGTTGACTGATGTCGTAGACCAGAAGAGCTCCAACTGCACCTCTATAATATGCAGATGTAACAGCCCTAAACCGCTCCTGACCAGCTGTGTCCCAGATCTGAGCCTTGACTTCCTTCCCATTTATTTCCATCTTTTGGGTCTGAAACTCTACTCCTATAGTTGATTTTGAATTAGGGTAAAACTCATCTCTAGCAAATCTAGCCAGCAAGTTTGATTTACCAACAGCTGAATCACCAACCAAAATGATCTTGAAAAGGTAATCCTGGGTTTGTTCCTCTTCTGGGGAATGTGCCATATTTCAACCTTTTAGCTACACACTAGCAGACCATATTTACTGATGTATATAGACAAACTAACGAAATCAATAAGAGCTAAACACCCAAAGAATCAAACTTCACTTCTTCCCCAAAATGAGGGAAAAGGTTCTCAGAAGAAACTCAGAGTAGGATTCAGTTGCACAAAAGGTGGTAACTTCCACCACTCTAAAGTGAAAGCTTTCCTACAAGCCCTCAATGCAGGTAAAACTTGTTATCCCAGATTCCAATCCGGTCCTCCTGAAAAGGTGAAAGCTTTAAGGTACCTGCTTATCAAGCAAGCATTAGAAACCAAAACTTACACAAAGAATTCAGTACAGCTTTAGTTTTTAAACTGGAGACAAACTAAGATCATAGTCAAAGAATCGAGAATACAGAGGTCTTTTCTGCATGTCTATATACATGGGTTCTTTGTCCAGGAAATCCTTTCTTACATGTATTACAGCACACTGTTATTATACACAAATTTCCCATGCAGAAAAAATACTGGAGAATGTCGATATTCCTGATATGTTAGTGGCAGAATTTTCGAAGATCTAAATAGTCCCAGTGCAGTCATGATCTCTTTAACACTTTATGTGCGAGTATTCATCTAAAGGTCTTCAGATAGAATAATGAACCAAAGAGTTAAAATGTAGGCAATTTTGATAAATAAAGATACTAATTCAAAAAGGTATTCTACAAAGCTAGATGTCCAAGATACTTCTACAAAGCCACCCACATCTGTTATTCTGAATGTAATAGATCTGATTTATCCACCAAACATGAGGGTGTTTGACACCCATTTTTTGGAGAATAGAATTTTTGGAATAGTGATTGATGTGAGAATGCGTGGTGGAAAAGTTATGAAAAGTTTTAGATTTTTGTGTATATTATTTTATTGGGAGTGTGTGTGGTTGAAATGAAGAAAGAGAAAAATATGAGAATGGGTGCCAAACAAGGGCATTATATCAATATGTGCTCAGAAGCCATTAGATGCTATTCTATTTATATCTAGTGAATAATACAGTTATCACATAAACCAAAACAAAATTAATTTTCCATCACCAGAAGACAAGCAATCTTGTATGCAGAAGGCCTAAAATAAACCACAGTCGGTCACTTGGAATAGAGACATTCTCCTCGGAGCACCCTGATTCATTACATACATTTTAACAAAGAATAGCACAAAAACTCTTCATAGAATTAACTGTGCAAAGTTTGAACAGGTGCTACTCTCTTGTTGATGGGCATCCATCACATATTGTTCTTAATCTACAATTAGCAAATGTTCCATCCGCCTAGACTTTAAAGACCTTTCTCTCCAATATTATAGATAATCCTCATCAATGTTCAAGTAAATGATTCTTCAAAAACTAGAAAGGTCCACAATTACCAGCTTATAATCATTATCAAGGTGAAAAAAAGATGTCCTTAACATAATGGGGAGGTTTAACAACAGTATGGAAATGCAAATATAGATAGAGACCACATGCTCCAGCCAGAATAGTTTCTGGTCAACATTTATTAAAATCTCCCAAATGTTAATTGAATTGAGATCTCGCAACAAATCTTGCATCAAAGTCAATCAAGGAATCACGAGAAACACAATCATGACAATATTCAGACAGAAGATTGTACAAATCAGACCCAGACAGTACACAATGTCATAGATTATCCCCGTCATAGAACATTTTAAGGGCAATTTTTGCAGACGAACTAAGTGAAGAGCATTCAAAGTGATGCATGTTTAACTAGAGATGAATAATTTAAATGTGAATATCACATCAATAGTGTGATCACATAACATATACTCTTTCACATAATCTCCACATAATATGCTTCAATGTTTGAACAGCTCTCATCTAGAAATTGGAATGCTATCTTCCGAAGAATGTTAAATGGCTATTAGTACATCTAATACTGTTTCTAGTACATTAACATCGTCTCTTTATTCGAAATCCACAAGCCTAAATTCCCAATAACTGAAAAGCTTAGGCAAAAGACTATTATGGCTTTTAACGCTCACCAATTAACAAAACAAACACAAAACCCAAAATCCAATAAAAGGACTTAGCAATTAAAGATTGAATGTTCACATAAAAAATATATTGAACGAAATTTTGTTTGGACCCTTTACATCAAGAAAATGGCGCGTTAAAAGCTAAAATAAAAAAATTGTAACAAAAAGTTTTTTGACACGTACCCACTTCTTCGATTAAGGAATACAACGTTTTGCCTTAATTTCCCTCCCTCACAGTTCGTGATCAAATCAGAACCGTTCCAAATGCACATCAAAGGAAAAAAAAAATTAATAAATTTTACTTTTTCAAGAATATGTTGTAGTGAAGAGAGGGATAAAATGAACGTTTATGGTTTCGGGTTTTGGAGAGACCCGAACAAGGTTTCAAGAACTGATTAGAGAAGTGAGTAAAATGGAAAGAAGGGGAAGCCAGATTTACAGTTTATCGCTGTGCAGAAACAAAGAGACGCGTCAACAATGACGAATAAATAACGACGAACAAATTTTACTTGCGGCCCACTGGACTATCAGGTTAGTGGCCCAAATCTATCCTGTTATTAGCTTCTACTTTTACTTTGTAGAAGAGTTTTTCGATAAAGTTATTTTAACTTTATTTTTCTTTATAATTTTTTCTAACTAGACAAAATACTTATAAAAATTATTTAAACACGTACAAGAGTAAATTTTTATTTTAGAAGTATCTTTTAACTTTTTAAAATTCCTGACAAACATGCACTTAATTTAAGGATATGTTCAATCGTATTTTGTTATAGATTATGAAAGGAGTAAAATTTAGTAAATATTGTTAGTCTTTTTTACTCAAATTGACCTTTAATTTGAGAGGGGTTCATTCAAGACGACTTCAAAAGACAGAGATTGGGAATCAAATGCCAAAAAATTGGAATTCTAGAACAAAACGCACTATAATAAGCAAAGCACCATAACTACATTCACGTGTGTGTTGGGTTCGGGGTTAATAGGGTTGTCACCCTTCTAAAGGACAATATTCATAGCATGATTACAACTTCATAGGTTGGGAGTCCACACTAGGAGTAGCTAGCAAGGTCCCCTCCCTCAAGTAGCGATAAAAAGAATAAGTACTAGTTATCTACGGCACACACACAACATTGATCCTTCGTTGTTTAGTTATTTTACATGTCGAATGGAAAATGTTACTTTTCTTTCAAAAAAAAATTTATAAAAAAAAGAAGTTATTAATTTATTAAAGGTAACATTAATTGCATGGCATACTATCCATATCCATGCTATCTTTCATTAAGTTGGGCAGGAAAATGGTGCATCATTCATCAGTTCGCAGTGGCTTGTCCAACTCATAGCAGGACTCGTGAGTAACAACGCCAATTAATTAGCCAGTGCATGTTGCACTGTTGCTACATTAACCGAACCAATGTCAACAGTAAGGTTGCATGCAGAGTCCGTTCAATCTCCAAATAAGTTAAGCAATCTCCTATTATAGCGTTTGTTTGGAAAAGATTTTTTGAAGTGAAATAAATTTTCTTGGGATTGTGTGTGATTAAAAGTAGGAAAAAAATTATAAGTTTCATAGAATGTGTGGGCGAAAACGATTTTAGAAAAATCTCTGCCAAACAAGGTTTTAGATTAGATCCTAAAGTTTTTTTTTTAAGAAAAATATTTATTTCAAATTATTTTAGTGACGGAATCTTTGAGTCAATTTTTTTTTTTTTTTTTTTAATAGTAACTGGAATAATTTAGTTTAATGAATTTATTTTAACAACGAAATTTTCATCAATAAATAAAGTAATAATAGTATAAAAACTAGATATCGGTCATAAAATAAAATAATTGTTATTTATCCGTTGATGGTATTATAAATAAATAAATAAATTATATTTTTACTCGTTTGTCGATAGCTTATAAAAATCNTTTTTTTTTTTTTTTTTTCAATAGTAACTGGAATAATTTAGTTTAATGAATTTATTTTAACAACGAAATTTTCATCAATAAATAAAGTAATAATAGTATAAAAACTAGATATCGGTCATAAAATAAAATAATTGTTATTTATCCGTTGATGGTATTATAAATAAATAAATAAATTATATTTTTACTCGTTTGTCGATAGCTTATAAAAATCGACCAATTATTTTGAACAACTATAAAGTATTTATATTTAGAATGTAAATGTAAATATTTCAGGATACTAACCACCGTTCTCACTCATTTTGGAGCTTGGGGGTGGTGGTGGACGATGAAGGCCGAGTGGGTTTTGCAAAATCATTGAAATCTTTGTACCACAAATTTAGTGGCGGACGCAGATTAGTTGCTTTCTTCATTTTTATTTGTATAAAGTGGAGAGAAAATTCACCATGTTACATAGTTTTAATGACGAAAATAGATGGAAGGACGTGATTTGCAATTAAGTCAAAGGTTGTGACATTTGGTGCTAAAAAGATGTTGATGGTATATTAGTATCCGATTTTATTAGTCCTTGTTTGTCTATCATTATTTAAAAAAAATGTTTGCTACAGTAAGATTCTCCACTAGATATTCATCAAATAAAATATTCTACACACAAATCAATAAAGTTATTTTACTTTTCGATCACGCATTTTCCAAAAAATACTATTCATTACTCTATTTTTCTCCCAATAATAGGAGACAAACACACTCTAAAGTTTTAGATGAATAGTGCAAATTTTCATATTCTCGACTTTGTTAAAAATGCTTTTTATGCATAGTATTGATCTGGCATTAGTATTTACTATTTAAATTTCATGTTGTTAATTTTCTCCTTTCAATTAATTCAAAATTTTAAATTTTTTAATGGAGTTGTAACTATTAACACTTGTCGTTATTTGTATTAATAATAATATGCCCTAGGTTACGACTGTCAAGATGGCCGAGTTGGTCTAAGGCGCCAGTTTCAGGTACTGGTCCGAAAGGGCATGGGTTCGAATCCCATTCTTGACACACTCATTTTTTGGCAGATTCTTGTAGGCTTGGATTTGGATTGGGACTAGAGAAAAAAACTCATGTTTTGTAAGCCCACTGTAAAATCAGTCCTTGGTGATCCTTTTCCACTTCTAAAAATTAAGCCCCTCTCCATTATATTTAGATTTTGGGGAAAAAAAAAAATGTATTTTGCAATCGTGATTTTTTACAGAATATGTGGCTATAAAAAGAAGGAAAAATTTTGGGTTTACGTATAAATTTTTTTTTATTGAAGAATGTGTATATGAACAGAAGAGAGAAAAAAATATCTTGTGAAATTAATGGAACCCTAATTAAATTTACCCTATTTTAATTAAACTTTAATTTCAAAACCTTTACTTTTTCACGATCTTTCATGCAAATACCAACCCGACACAATCATCACACATCGCCGCCCCCACCACCATCATCTCTTTGGACATGGATCGATAAGACACTTGTCAAATCTAGAATTGATACTGCAACCGTGACCTCCCACCATCGTTGGAGCCACATTCGTCAGATCTTCTTAGATGGCTCATTTTTCCATCGTCGAATAGTGTTCCAAACATCTCTTCCATTTTGTCGACCACGGTTGGGGCAACATAAATGAACTGGGTAATTTTTTGCTCTAAAGGTTAATCAAATGAATATTGAAGTCTGTTTGCAGGCATATTGCACAAGAATTGAAATTAATCAATCATTCCGATATTCATATGTTATTTTGCTATCAGTCTTTCTACATAAGACCATCTCCAATGTTATCCCCAAAAACCCATTTTGCACCAAAAAATGGTGCAACAATCACTTTGCACCGTTTTCAACCAAAATGGTTAAATACAATTTTGTCCTCCTCTTTCACTTCGTCAAAAATAAAAATTAAAAAAAAAAAATGAATATGGTGTAACACTAATCACTTTGCACTATTTTCCACCAAAATGGTTAAATACAATTTTGTCCTTCTCTTTCACATTGCCAAAAAAAAAAAAAAAGATTAATGGCATTTGCATCCATTTTTGTTTTACATTTTTTAATACAAAATTTATTATTATTATTATTATTATTATTATTATTATTATTATTATCATTATTATCAATTGTACTATTTTTAATGACATAATTTAATATTTAATATTTTTGGTGTTTTTATTAATTGTATTATATTTTTAAAATTTATTAATGAATTTAACATTTTCGTTAAATTAACGTAATTATTTATTTAGTAATTTATATAATTGTACAATAAATAAATGGTTAAGAATAAAAAAATAAAAAAAATGATTAAACACTGTTCATTTGATGTAATAGATTGTAGATAATTTTTAATTTGCTCCTAAATTTCCATGTTTTGAATGGAATTTAAAACATGCAGGGTTGGAAATGACTTAATGGTGCGATCCCCATGATAAACATATCATTTGAGAAAAAATTGAGAAAAAAACAACTAACTACACAATCAACTTTGAGAAACAAGTGTTACGAATATACACAGAAAAAATTTGCATACGACTAAGTTTTTCCACCAATCCTATCTTCCCTCAGCCCCCATTACACCCAGTTTTTCTTCCTCCATTTCCAACAGTCCAATTCCTCATGTTGCAGTATCTCACAATACTTGCATACGACTCAGTTTATAGGAACTTATCTTAAGTAATTATCACTGATTCTACATATGCTTCTAAGTAACATCAAATTTCATTAAACTCGAACGAACAATTCGATTTGACTAAGATTCAATCGAGCACACCAATTTTAAGATCAGTGGTCTCACAAGTCACCTTCTTGTGATTACATGTTAAAAGGTAAATCCCACGTTTAGAGCACACCGACACTCACAGGTGGTGCAAAAGTAAAAAGACAGAACAAAGATATATACCTACTCCTCGCCAGTGCCAGCTAATGAAATCATAACAAGACGAAACCCACAAGAAAACGAAGGATTCATATTAACTCACCAGTCACCCCCCAACTAATTAAAAATCTGTTGTGGGGTTGCTGTCTGGCTGGCTCTATCATGCATTCATGCTGGTAGTACCATCACATTTCAAGTTACACATAATTCAGTAGACAAAGTGTCCCTACCTACCATTGCTTCATTTTTAATCCACTTTCACATGGTGCTGTTGAGCCAAACGATCTGAAATGAACTCTAATCGCTCTCTATGTTAATTTATTTTTAGCAAGAATCTTGTGAAAGCTATCTCATATAAGATAGGAGATAGTATAACTTGAATCAATTTCGAGATGTAAGAAAACAAAGAGGTAATAATAGGTGCAACAAGCAGTCAAGTGACTTGTCTTCAAGATATGCCTTTGAGGAGGGTTCGTCGTCTGAGAATTTCGGTGTAAGAGAGCTTATGCCCCAACAAGGGATGCCCTAATCAATAAAGAAATCTGTTCGAACTAGTTTAAACTACGAGTTTGAGATGCATATAAGAGGCAAAAGAGGAGGTAAAACAAACAAAGCTCAAGCATAATCAACCTTCTATAGCCTAGAAGTCCAGTTCGAGTTTTCTAAATTTCCCATTTATGGAAGAACGAATAAAACCTTACATGGAATTTGATCACTAAAATAAAACACCACAGATATGAATGTTGATAACCCAAATTCTCAGCAAACAAAAACAAACACTAGGTAAACAAGCTCCACCCTTCACAGAGACAAATACAGTCAATTAAAGGGATACCGGATATACAAACCGAATACAGTCAATTAAGGGGATACCGGATATACAAACCAAAAAGAACCTAGTCGACCAAAATACAACTAGAAGGTCAGCTTCTAATCATTTTCAACATTTTTTATCATATACTCCTAAATGTTTGACTACTCTGTACAAATCCCATCAAAATACTTGCCATATACAGTCAACAACAAACCTATTATACAGAACAATTAATATGAGTCTTTAGGGACTCGAAGTTGAAGCTTCTTGTCTAGGTTCTCTCAGGTACCCAAGAAGTGTTTCAGCCTGCCAAACACAACCATACACCATCAATATAATTCTTCCCATGAAAACATCATTGGGCCAAGAAAATCTTAGCTTTCAACTCATTGTACCCAAAACTACAAGAAAAAATATGGTAGAGCATCACCACCACTGAAAGCAACACTGCAGCAATTAATTCCCTTGTAGCGTGTATATTCGTAATTTAATAAATGGTCAATAAACGAAGAAGACAACAGTAAACATCCATCTCAAGATCACATCATAAATAAATATTTATTAGTTCTTGGTTTTCAAGTTCAGTATTCAAAATATTATCATCAATAATTCAACAAGCTCCATACAACTTGCTAGACTTTCTGTGCCACTCATTCAATGATAAAATACATAAGCACCATGTTTCATACACAGTCATTAGATCTGCCTACACACATCAAATGCATAGCTACAAAATTCATGATCACTGTTCTTAGACACTAGAATTGTGTACCAGAATTGGATCTATAACAGACTCCATTCAATTTGACATTCACTTTTTAACATATAAATCCAAGAAGCCAATTCAATGGTGCAGAACACATCAATTTCTTGGTAAAAATAGCCAAACGGTTTAAATAATTAAGGACAATGCGTTCGAAAACTCACCTTATGCTTAGCTTTTTTGTACCAGTCTGTGACAGGGCAACAAGTGGTGGGATGCCTCCCTCCCTAACAAGCAATCCCCTGTTCCGAACACTTTCCCCACACAACAGCAACAAAGTCAAAACCGCAAATTCCTTCCCCTTATCGCTCCCATCCTCGATTGCCTCGACCAGTGCCGCAATACCACCTTCCTCTATGATTGCCTCCCGTCCCATCTCAATAGCAGCCAAACTACTCAGCACCACCATTGCCTTCTCGGACAACCCCGTCCCCTGCTCTCCCACAAGCCCCACCAACGGCCTCACAGCCCCCGCGTTCACTGTCCTCTCCTTATTCAACCTCACCGAGCATAACTTGTACAGCGTTGTTAGTGAATCCTTTTTTCCTCTACTGGACCCGTTTATAAGCAGTGCTACTAACGGTGGTATTGCACCGCAGGCCCCAATAGACAATTTATACTCTTCAACCAGAGCCAAGCTTAACAAAGCACATGCTGAGTTCTGTTTGGAGGTTTCAGTGCCTGTTTTTAACACATAAATTAAGGATTTTACTGCACCTGCATCTGTGATCGCGCCTTTGTTGCTTTCAAGAAGGGAGAGATTGAGTAAAGCTGTGACTGCGTGTTCTTGAGTCATCGGATCCGGGCACTTGAGAAGCGAGATCAAAGCGGGTACTGCACCTGATTCTCCGATCAAGGCCCGATTATCAGCCCGATTTTTCGCCAAAAGTCTCAATTTAGCAGCTGCTGATCTTTTAATTGCAACCGAGGACGATTGCAACCCGTCCACGCAGAGTTTTACAGTAGGCTGAAGATCTTCAGGAGAAATGCTTTCAATAATTTCTGTGGAAAACGTCTCTCTCTGCAAAAAGCCCGAACACGGTTCGGGCTCCGGTTCCTGCATAGGTCTTTGACCCGGGCCAGGATCAGGGAGGCTTGCAAGGCGTTGGAGCTCTCCAGATATGTCACTGGAGCACGCGGAGAAGTCGCTGAAAGCTTGGGAAATGTCAAAAAACTCGTCGATTTCCGAAGAAGACGAAGCTTTCGAATTAATGGGCGATTTATCGGCAAGCTCCCCAAGGCGAAGGTCTATGACCGAGTCGGTTAGATTTTCAGAAACGTTGGACGAATGGTCGTAGATGGGAGCAGAAGGGTCAGTCTGGAAGTGTTTTGAACGCACAGTACGCATGGAGCGGCCCATCGAGCGGCTGATACTGGCGGAGGACGGCGGCGGAGTGTAGTAATAAGGCCGCGTTCGGGGAAAATGATTAGTAATGTTGGGATTGGAGTGTGAATGAGAGCGTGAATCTTGTAAAGAAACCATGACTGGTAAAACCCACGACAAACTAAGCCTTATATTTGAGTAGTTGCTGAAATTCTTAAAGCTTTTCAAGAAATTTTCATGGCTTGTTAATCAGGGTTTTAATCAAATTTGAGAAATGAAGGATTTTTATAACTGAGCTGTATATGGATTGAATGAGTGGATATAGTTTATCAACTGTGATCGACTGTGGGGCGCACTAAACGGAATGGACCCACTGCAGTTTTGAGTCGGCAGTGGCTATGCGACTTCCATTTCTGAGGAAAATGGAAGGAGAAATCAATTTCTTGCGTTTTGTTGAAAAGAAAAAACTGGGAACGAGCAAAAGTTGTGTTTGGGACTAGCTAAATTAGTTGAAAAGTGATTAAAAGTGCCATTTTTAATGTCTAATAATCTTGCTTTAACGAAAAGACACTATTTTTATGACATTAATGCTATTAAACTTTTTCTTCCAAAAGAAGATGTCTATTACTTAAAGTTTACTACAAAAGATGTTTGTCGCGGGGATAAATCTACTTAAATGCTGAAAAAATAGTTTCTTGTCAAAGATATAAATCAGTCATTTTCAATTGAAAATAATAATATAAATAATAAATAAATAATATATATATATATATATATATATATATATATATATAAAATACAAATTGATGAGGGTTTTCAAGTACGGTTTTGCTAGCCCCTAGATTCTGACATGCTTTCAAGTCTAAATTGAATATTGTTGACCTTGAAATTTGGCGAGGCACATGGTCAACAAATTTCGATCACCTTCCAATCCACCTAGAGATGTGCTGAGAAATGACTAAGATTTAGAGTACATACCTTTTGTGAAAAATAAATTCACACACGTAGAGGAAAAGAAATGGGCCGACATGAGTTGGTGAATTAAGTCCAAGCCCGATAAGAGGTTGTTTGATTGATCGACCAAATTCAAATGACATCATCGATGTTGAGTTGATTAGTGTGTGTCACACGCATACCACGTAATTAATAAATATTGTAAATCGTGCAATTAAATTGTGCTTGGACATATTGTTTGGACTCTATGGTCTATGAGTGATTTGGTATATGATTTAGCATTTTGCATTCCAGGTCTCAAAGTTTCATGGTGGCGATGGGGTTGGGAAGCACATTTGGCTTTGCTCTCGCAAGTGGATTTCGTTGTCACTCACATCTATCGCGAGTATAACATAGGAGCAATTCATCGACGTCCAAAACTCCAAACATTGTTGGTCCTACATGGCCTTTATTGATGTTTGCAGCAAGCCTTAGTGAATGTTGCGTTGATTTATTTTTAGTTTACACTCTTATGTATTTCGCTTTCACCCTGAGCATATTGTGCATGATAAAAAAAATTAAATTTAAAGAACAAATTTTGTACACGCTTCAACAAATTTTCTATTTTAGCTCTTTACTTTGCTTTTTCCTTAAAAAAAAAAAAAAAAAAAAAAAAAGAACATGTCTTGTTTTTCCTCATTTTTAATTTATATATTTTAAATGTCAATGACCATTAAAATTAAATTGTTTGAATAATACAAGTGGGGCATTATTTTTTTAACTCATTAAATTCAATCATTATAAATTACAAATGGAGTGAGTTTAACCATAACTGATGGTGGATTAAAATGGTAGGATGGGATAGGGGTGGAGTGGGTGGTTGGGGAGATGAAATTATTTAATTATTTTAATTGAGATTTATTTCTACTTTTTCAAAAGTAACGTGACTTCATCTATAATTTTCCATAATTTTTTTGTTATTTTACCTCCTTTTTATTTAAAGAAAATGACAGTTATCAAACTAATTAATTAACTACTTCACTTGAATTTCAAAATCTACAGAGTAGCATTCTTCTTGTCATCGATTTCCACGAATTTACTCGTTTTACACACGTGGTTCCAAACCTAACCAACACCAAAAATATAGCCTATGAGTTGGTGAATTTCGAATATGCCCACTCGTATTTATTTGATAGATGGTATGATTAGAATTTTGACTTGCTCCGACTATGATGTCATGTTAAATAGTAAAACTTCGAATTCTCTATTCTTGAGTTTAGAACTGCACTTCTCAATATAATTATAAATCAACACAACACGTTCAGCAAAATTACATAGTAACTCTCGTAGAAATGTTAAAAATAATAAGATTAACTGATAAACGTTGCGTATGCATATGCAAAAATTAATAAAATCATGTTTAGTACTAACGATGAACAACACACTACTTTTGTTGAGTCATGAACTGTGCTGCACTTACAAAAGAGGAGCGAGTGGTTAGTTTCACAGATACTCACAAATGTAGGAGGGGTGGGTTTTTTTTTTCATTTTTTATTTTCGGTGGGTCCCACACATGTGAGTAGGTGCAAAACATCTGTAAAAAATTTTTCCTGTACATATGATTTATTCCGTTGAGTCATACTCTCACCGAGAGTTGAATTGGTGACTATTTTAATTGTGTAAACAAATTTCGTAGTGGTATGATGTAATTATTCGAGTTTCTGTGCTCAAGTCATTACACTATATGTATTGTCTACTTTGATAGAGTTTCTGCCTATCTAACCTCTCGAATACTATTGCGTCTCATATGATTCAAATCCAAAACTTGTCTTACAAGAAATTTATTAGGATCGTGATACCAATCGAGAGGACAAATGCTCACTCAAAGCGAATAATAGTATGATATATAACAACTTGAACACATAGATTTGAATCGCGATGTCAATGTACCAATTATTGTCATATCACTCGACTAGTGCCTATCTAAGTAAGAAAGATGGTGTCCCGACTCAAAAATGTCACCGCTTTCATGGCCATCTAATGAGTTTGACGAATAAATTTTTGGTTACTAGTCTATACTACATAACTAAACAAGATGCTAATAGGAAAATGTTAAAGTAGTTGAGCTAATTGAGATTAGCTCAATAATTAAGTCAAATTTAATAATTTCTCCAACCCAAGTTTTTTTTTTTTTTTTTTTTAATCTGTTTTGATTCTCCGATTACGTTGAAAGAATTATTGTTTTGGCTCTCCGAAAACGTTGAACAAACTATACCTACAACGTATGACAATTCAGTGGGTCTACTAGTATTATTCAAACTGATTTAAGCCATGTTATTGATAAACAGTTAAATTTAGTTACACCAAGTTAATTGCCTAAATTTGGTCGTGCCATTTTTTTTTATTTAGTATTTTTCTTTAATTGTCATTTTACTTTTCGTCTATAATCTTTCTCCAAATGTTTATTGCACTTAGTGACGGAATCACGATTCGAATTCAATGAGATCCAGTTTAAGTACGAAATTTTCAATACACGAAATATATAAATATTAAATAAGAAAAAAAATTCTCAAATCTCATTGAGGGTCAGGGATCCTAATGGCCCCACTTTCCTCCGCCACTAGTTTGATAGGTTGGCTATTCGATAATGACATTTATAAAGTTGATATCTTCGTGTAAGATATTAGAATATATTCGATACATTGTATTAGAGAACATTATGCATTAGTAAAAGCAATATTCTAAAATATTTTATTTCTTTAATTCTCTACTACATATGTAATATGCCATTATCATATATTATTCGTTCACCGTGTGAACAAGTAAAAATAGAAGATAGGAATTTCAAAATTTTCGAAAATCTCATTTAGCACACACATAAAAGTAGCGTCACGTCGACGATTATATTATCGTATATATAATTTTTGAGTTATAAAATGAAAAATTGCTCGATCGTTTCATCTTTGAAAATACATATTCACGTAATTTAATTCTAAGTTTTTTTTTTTTTTTTTTTTTTGTGAGCTCAGCCGAACACGCACTTATGTGCAAATTATGCAATTCAATTTACAGAACCAAGTTTGTCACTCAATCCATCAAAATATGTCAACATAGAAACCATTCTTGGGTTGACTGCAAATTTGCAGAACCTCCCTTTTGATAGGAGCATACATGAAGAAAAGAATAATAGCATATTTGTGAAATGTTTATAAATAATTTAAATTATAATTTTTAAAAAATAAATGATATCTTATGAATATCTCTAAGCCCCTGTTCGGTGTCCATTATTAAATAATAAAAAAAAAAGAGAGTTATGAATATTAATTTTAGAAGAATGTGTAGTTAAAAAGTAGGGAAAAATTTTAAATTTAAGCACAAAATATTTTATTATGTGAATGTGTGATTGAAAATAATATTGTCGCAAAAAGAATTTTAAAACAATGGGTACCAAATGGGGACTAAAATTAACTTTCTCTGATGAGGGGCTTTCACTTTGACCACCACATGGCCAATTAAGTTGTTTTTCCACAGTCTGAAATCGAAGAGTGCATGGATAAATCGACAGGTTCGATTTCATAAGCAGTGACAATTGCCCTGAAGACTCGCTTTTCGTTACGGTTCTGGTGAGCCAAAAACATAGGATAATAGATTATTCCTACATAATCTTTACAATAAACAAGTACTTGCCATTTTACATTAAAAGTAACTGGGCCTGGCCTCATATGATCACCCTGTACATTCGAGTTCTTTTCTTTTATAATGGGCTTATTTTCTCCAGAATTAGTATTGAGAAAAAAATAGGCCCTGTCTAAATTATATTTTAAGAGGAAATTACAACTAGACCTGATTTTAGAATACTATTTTCATAAATCATGAATCAAGTTTCATATTGTAAAAATCAGGTTTTAATTAATAATTTAAAAATATTTTTTTAAATTTTAATTTTATATCTATATATACAATATAAATTAATTTATATAAACTCCCCTACCCTATCTAACCCAACCAAACCCTAAAATACCCATCTCCTCTCCACTCTCATCACTTTTCCCTTCTCTCAACGCCAACGTCGTCGCCACCATGACGTCGACTTCGTCCCCTTATCTCCCTCTCTCATCTTCACTCTCTCCCTCTCGCTCCTCTCCAATCTCATCTCTTCTCCCGCATCTCAACGCCGCTGCTCGTCGCCTCAACTTTCATCGCTCGTCTTTCCCACTCTCAGACCTCTGCCGCCACCGTCCGCCTATACACGATTAAACCAGGTAAACCCTAAAATAATAATTTCATCTCCACTCTCTGCGCCTCTCCACAGATACGGCATCAACTGCCGCCCGTCGCCTCAACCTCCATCGCTCGTCTCTCCACTCTCAAACCTCTATCACCGTCCGCCTCTACACTAGCAGACCAGGTAGACCAAGAAGCCCCAAAATCAATTGTCTGATTCCCTCTTCGACGTTGCTTCTTCCCTATCCTTTTTTTTATTTTTTTTATTTTTGAGTGGTGCGATGTTTGTGTTGCTGTGGGTGCGTGTGAGTGCGCGCGGAAGCAGTTCTGGTGGGTGTGATTGCGGATTGGTCTTGGTTTGTATGTGATTGCGTGGGTGCGACGGTGGTGGAGGTGCAGTGGAATGGTCGTAATTGGTTCGACACCGTGGTGTGGGCCGTGGATCATGGCATTGCGGATTGGTGTTGGTTTGTATGAGATGTTCATGTTCGTATTGGGTGACGACAGTGGTGATGCTGATGGTGGAGGAAGTGTCGAGGTGGTGTAGTGTGGGCGTGGTGTTGATTTTGGTTAATTGTGACAAATGAAATAGATAAAA
>CAIGRN010184995.1:0-19391 GCA_903798345.1 Fraxinus anomala | reverse complement strand
TTTAAAATTTCGTTCTAAGTAAGAACTTGATTCTGAAAAGACTTTGAATAGAGGTGAAAACAGAGACCCTGATTCTGTGAGATAGCGTCTGTGGCAACACAGCTAGTCCTCTAGAGTGAGAAATGCAACCTTAATTGAAAAGTTTTTTTACGGAAGCAGTTGTGGGCCCAAATGATTTCAAACATTTCAAACATTCATCTGATTCAGAAGATTGATTAAGTACATGCAAAGCAACTATAACGACATGCCGGAGGGAAAGTCTAGTTATTTTCATTGATTACTATAAGTTATTTGCATGCTTTTATAATTTTATACTTTGATTACTATTTATGAACACTTAACAAACATCCACATCTAATAATAATTGTCTTAAATTATATTTAAATGAAAAAGATNTATTTATGAACACTTAACAAACATCCACATCTAATAATAATTGTCTTAAATTATATTTAAATGAAAAAGATATTTCGTTTTTACTTAATATAGTTGAAAAATATGAAGATATATTTCATGTTGACCAAGAAAAACTTAAAAAAATATATTTTGATATAGATTATGCTTGTAAATATAATATAGGATTTCATGCTGTAGAAACCTATAAAGAAATAAAAAAATATTGTAATTGAATACGAAGAAGAAGAAATTTCAGAAGGAATTAATTTTGGATATATAATTAAGAAAAATCAACCTAAAACTTTTGAAAAATTATCAAAATATAGAGAATATTCAGACAAATTAAAATGTTTAAGAAATATCGTATAAATAGTAATCCTGATTAATTTAATTAATGAACCATTAATGAACCACGAGGAAAGAGAAAATATCGAAAGATATAGAAAAATTCAAGATAATACGAGTGAACTAAGATCCAGAGAAATTAGGATACTCATTCGAGAACTTGGAAGAGAAAATAATGCAGAAAAGTGGGATAAGAGAGTAAAAACTATAAGATATCACAAATTCGAACAGCAATAATATTTGATTTGGTTACAAGAGAATATTGAACTAAGATTCTCAATATTAGTTCTCAGAACCTACTATTCAAATGGAAAAATTGTAAGATATAATTCTGAACAATCTAACAACTACAAAATAAGGAACATATTTTACAAATATAAAAAAAAAAGGTAAAATTTTTTTTTAAGTGCAGACTATTTTATATTATTAAAACTCCCGTGAGAATTTGGCATTCTCTTCTATTCTTATTTGATTCTGATATTCCGTTAATTAGCTTCGTATACCATTTAATTCATTAGCTATGGTGGGCCATACTGTCGTTGTCATTGGAGAATAGCAGCAATTGCATTTGATTCCAACTCTAATCCAACAAATTCAAGTGTCGCCTTTATAAAGAAAAATTCATTGCGTAAGCAAGAAAGAAAATTTGCTGTTGTCTTCTCTCATAAACACGCCCTTCTCGTTCTAAATTAAGGTAAAAAAAATATATATATTTATTTATTTATTTATTTTCCTTTAATTTCAATTATTATTTACTTCATGGATGATAACGTGTCTGAGTCTGGGAAAGTATTGTTAATTTATGCGTAGTTGCATGGTTTGATGCTTAGGGCATCAATTTCATTGCCTTTTCGTGGATTTTACTGAATAAGTGGGATTCGTTTTGATTGCTGGCAAGTTAATTCAGCATCAATTTTGATCATTCACCAATTTTGTCAAGTGAATTTATATTTGCTTATAGTCTCAATACATAAAGGGTTAAATTTTCCTTTTCGTGACAATTTTGATGTAAATTATTGTTCCAGAAATTTTAAGTCAACTTCTTTCCTGGTATATACTTCTTACTTTTTTGACAACCAAATGATATTGCCTTGTTGGTTTGTTACTATTTTCTACTAATTTGAGACTTAGCTGCTTGTAGAATTTTGACTGATCACACGAAATTATAGAATTGTGCGCATCGAATCTGTACGGCACATGATATATTGTGGGTATTCTTTTAGATTGGCTGTAAAGTTGGTTCTGGAGTCATGCATAAGCAGTAATGATTTTAGATTAAGCTCAGGCTTCTAGTTTTTTATCTTAAGGTTAAGTTTGAATTCAATTGTCAACGGAGTGGATGAGTGCAAACCTGATGAGAAAAAAATGATACGATAAACAGTCTTTAAGTCAAAGTGATGATGATGTAAAGACTGTTCTTTTTTTTACCTACGGTATGGGCTAATTTGTTATGAATACGGTGCCTGACTGAGGCAATGTGCTGGCTAAATGTTTGCTATCTTGAAATTGTGCTGAAGAAGGCATAAATAAAGTAGAATTATTAATTTCAGCTCAGGTTTTTGAAGTTCAACTGTACTGTATATCATAGAGAAGTTGCTCAATTGGGTGAGATTATTTTATTTAGTTTAATTGTATTGTGCATAATTTCTTTGATTATTGTGTTGGTAATAACAATCTTGCAACTGTTTTACGCAGCTTTCAGATTGTGTCTTTAGTACATTTCCTTTCTGATGTGCTTGGCATCATAGTAGGGATTGTAATTAATAAAAGGTTTATATAAATATGAAATTTATTTTTATTTTTGTAGATAATATATCATTGATGTGATCAAAAGAACACAACATAGATATATGGTGTCTACCATATCAAGTGAAGGTGAATATTATGGCCAAGATGTAACTGCATGTTAGCTTTTTATTTCCACAAAAAGACTTGGGTCATTCCTTTTTAATTGTCATCTTGCCTTTTTAATTGTCATCTTGTAGGTTCTGCCTTTCTCTAATTGCTCTTTAGTGAATGATGTGAATTAACACTAATTACATTTGTCTATGTGATCTCTCTTCATTTTTTTGCGTGTTTATATGTAAGTCAATTCTAGATTGTTGGATCTCTCTCCCTCTCTCTCTCTCTCCCTTTCATGGTTTGGGCTGACAGAATATTTCCTTTAGCAGCATGGATATGAGGGTGCTTTTATTTATATGCATTGTCAGCACATGCTGGTGCTGTAATGCTAGAGAGCTGTCGACTGCTAACCACTTTAATAGAAAAGATGAGAGTTTTTCAGGTACTTCTTTGTCTATTTCTCTTCAGGAAACCCAGTTACATGACATATGCTTCTCACCATAAAATGGACTAAGCTTGATGAAAAATCCATCCAAGAATTTATTCAATTAGGATTGAATTGCCTATTCAAAAGACGTAAAGATTAAAAATAGTCATTTAATTTTCTATGTAAACTTCTTGAAACTATTCAAATCCCTTCTATTACATCCTTACATGTTGCTAATCTGCACGCCTATTCCCTCTTCTTACAGAAAATAAATAACTTTGGTCCCTATCTTATTGCAGAACAGGGATCTGTTTGAAACTAATTTGGATTTATTGATAATATGAACAAAAGTAATTTTAATGCCAAAAACATATCAAATAATAATGCCTGTCTTGTGCTACCAGTCCTGCAGACAAACAACAAGCTGTCAGATGGAGAATCCCAACTTGTGGATGAAGTTAGCAAGAACAATGAATTGTGTACATTATGCGAAGATTTCGCTTCTGAGGCACTTAATTATCTTTCAGAGAACAAAACCCAAACAGATATCATTAGCATCCTTCACAAATCCTGCTCCAAGATACCTACATTCAAACAGCAGGTATTTGTAGAACATGGACTGAAGTGATAACTGCTTACCAAAATTTGATGTTGGCATTCTATGCGATCATTAAATGATTGTGATCTTCTGAAGTGATCTATCTGAAAGTACTTTTTACCACATGAATTAGTCACCACTACTTAAATATTTCATAATTTGCGAGCATGCTCGAATTATTGCCGGTTCAAACTTCAATGTAATGTTTTTCTTCTTTGATGATGTAACTGCATTACCAGTCAATTGGCTGCGTGGATTTGAAAAGCAAATCGTGGTATTCAATCTTTTGAGGAATGATATGATGATAAATTTTAGGACTATATTTATGTTTTCATTCAAAAGCATGAAAAAGAAAATCAGTTTTATGTATTTGTTTTGATGGTTATTTGTACTTCCACCTGAATGACACCCATTTGTTTACACTAGGGCTAATTTAGTTTTTTTTTCCCCAATGTAAACAGTACATGTTTTGTAGATTCCGAACTATATTACTTAAAGTTTGTTGAAGCATAACGTCCTCAACCGTATGGGGCTAATGTAGTCATTTATGAAAGGACACTTGGCTGGTTAATCGTGTGTACTTCTGTATGGAAACTTGAGGGATCATTATTTCTATTTATTCCGTGCACTATAGGCAGAGGATAGAAAATCCAATTTCTCTAGCACAAGAATTTAGTTCCAGTACCTGTACTTGAGCTATATCAAGCCTAACACTTAATGTCCCTAAATTTTGTCCATGCAGTGCATCGTTTTGGTGGACTATTATGCCCCTCTCTTTTTCTTGGAGGTTTCCAATATACAACCTGATTATTTCTGCCAAAAGGTTGACCTTTGCGAACAAGCGGTTTCCATGTCTCAGCAGCTGTCTAAAAATACATGCGATGTATGCCATCATGCTGTTACAGAGGCTTTACTAAAGTTGAAAGATCCTGACACTCAGGTACTTTTATGTCCTCATCTTATAATCACAATATTATGAACTTGAATAGCTATAATGCAACTTAAAGTCTATGGATGCTTGCATTTCTTGAATAAGAAATTTCGTTGTTTATACAGGTTTGGTTTTGGATCCAATGGTATTCACTATCTCTGTGATCTTTCTATTAAAACACAACAAAATGTCACCCTGACTAATGGTTCGCTTGTTTGATATTTCTCTATGTTTACTTTAGGGATTGCTAATTGTCAGTTATGAAACTGTCCATAACCTATCTCATTTAGAATTAAGCTTCACATGGCAGTTGCACTTCTTATTATGATCATTAGTTCAAGAAAAATGTGTAGATGAAAGTTAACACACACATAGAATCAACTATATCCGCCTGTGTCATTCCCTGTGCTTCTGTATAACGTACACACATACATAAGTTTATAAATCCTCACAAGCACACACGTGTAAATTGAAAGCTGTACTACAATTGTGCTGGATGATTAATAATTAAAAACCACATGGAAATGAAATTGCTACTGCAATAGTTGGGGTTTCTGGTACTAATATTTTTAAGATGACTTGAAGTTTCATATTCACTTAAGATCCTACATTGGAAAAAGTATGTTTGATCCCTAGAGCATAGTGGAATTAACACATTGGCATAGAGCGGATTTGTTCAATGGACAAATTTTGAAGAGTCTTCTATATTACCATAAAAACCTGTAACGTCACAGTGCAAGTTGTGCAGATCGAATATTGTTTCAGTTATTCTCTATGATACTGAGTGTTGGACCACTAAAGAAAAAAATATTCTAATGATCAACATAGCAGAAAATGAAGATGTTAAGATGGATGGTGGATGTTTGATCATTCTCAAGTGGATAAATAAGAAATGATGGTATATGCCAATTGCCAAGTTGCCAACTAGTTTAGGAGGAACCACTTAAGAACTAATTAAGAGAAGAACAATTTAGATTGTCAGGGCATGTATTTGGGCAGATCTAAAGAACTTGAAAACAGCTGGAATCTTTTCTTTGTTTGCTGCAAGACTGCATAGTTGAAATTTTCATTCAACTTTGCATTGCATGTAATTTGTTCATATTACCTGATCATCAAGTATATTTATGTTTGACTGCATGCATCGATATTCCTGATCGCAATGTTATTGTCATTAAAATCTCACCTGAAACATGGATATTAAATTCTACTAATCACATCTATAAGGTCAGGCTACGCATCAAATATAATCAAACCTACCTAATTCTCCAATATGTTGATTTTATGAAGCACACCTCTAACTTATTTTATGTTCTTCTTGGCCTTTGTTTCAGTTAGAGATAATTGAGCTGCTTCTGAAGGCATGTAATTCTGTTGAAGGATATGCTAAAAAGGTAAGAAAATTTTGTGATTGACCTTGGTAAATGCAGTGAATGATCATGAAAGTCCTTCCTTTCGGTTTTCATTTCTATTTGACAAAGCTGTTTGGTGACCCGGGCTGTGTCATCCCCTAGCTTGGGGGAGATGCAATCAATGCTTTCAGTGTACTTGGCCTGCGTAAAGTATGCCTTCATGGCTTAAAATTGGTCATCATTTATTATGATGGTTTATATCCAGGTTTTGGTTTAAAATGGCCATTCATTAGTCCCCATATGGATGGCAATTTTATTTATTGAGGCAAATCCTTTTCCACGACAGCAAATTTTATTTATTTTTTTTTATTTTTTTTTTGTGAGAAGGATTGGAAATTCTGAGGTTAAAAGTCTCTGAACTCATATCTAAGCCTCTGTTTGGAAAACCTTATAAATCAATTTATAATTGGTCAAACTTTATTTTCAATCACACATTCAATGGATCCACTAGTACTATCCACCATTCATTTCTACCTTTTTATATATTAAACCATTCATAAATTCTTTCCCAGCGGAGACTAAGCTAAGCGATCAGGGGACGAGGGTATCAATATAATTTTGTATTTATACTAGATCTCTATATCCTACATTAGCTACATTATCTTTAGATTGACTGGAAAAAGGAAGGGCTGGTTATTCCGACGAATAGCCTTAAAAAAGTAGGCCGAATAAAATTGTTTCGAATTATCCAGCCTTTTTACTGTATTACTATTTTAGGGTCCATTTCCGTGGTGAATACTATTTGGAATCTGTTACTTTCTGTAGCCCTTTACTAAAAATGATTTACTGCATCTCAACTAATAATCTAAAGGAATGTCTACTTTCAACTGATCGTCCAAAGGCGTGTTTCTACTTTCAACTGATCTTCAGATCATAGATAATTTCTTAATTCACATAAAACTGTGAAGAAGGTTTCTGTTGGTCATACAAATATTCCCACGACTGTTGTATTATCTCGACAGAATAAAATGTTCTTACCCATATCTTTTCCAAGATTACCCTTTTCTGTAGTCCCTTGCTTTTGAAAAGAGTTACAATGTTTGTAGTTTCTCACTTGCATTAAATTTTAGTTGATAGAAATATCAACTTAGGATACAGGATTCCATTAGCTTTTGGTTGAGGACGGGGCTGCTACATCCACATGTAACTCATAATTTATCATGTCATTAGAGATAATGTCATGGCAAATGTTCTCATTAATTTGATGTGATCTTTGATTCATTTTGCAGTGTAAGAGATTGGTGTTTGAGTACGGTCCACTAATTCTTGTTAACGCCGAGCAGTTCTTGGAAAAGAATGATCTATGCACCGCATTGCATGCTTGTAATTCAACTGCAGTTAGTAAAGAACGAGAAGCATTGCCAAGGACAGAGATATCCATGCATTCTGCAACTTAAGTTTCGTGATCTGACCAGTTTGGTAAAATTGTCACATTATTACACACTACAATGTTCATATGAAGATTGAATATTTGCTTAGTTGTAAAATATATTTTTACATTTCATGACAGATTGTCTTTGCATCTTAACTCTGGTGTATTTGCCTGAGATATATGGATAGCGGTTTCTTTCAAACTTAATATTACATGTCCATTGCAAGTATTTGGGTGTTTTTGCCTGAGTTGAGTGGTATTTAGCTAAATTTGAGGAAGCTTGTAACAACATTAATAATACTTGTGAAATTTCGTGAGGAAGATTAAACTCTACTGGACATGATTAATGCGAAAAAGAATATGACGGATCTGAAATTTAACAAAATCAATGCCTGACTAAAAATTGGTGAAACTTAAAGTTACTTTTGAATCAAGAAAATCCTTCTGATTCCATTTTATATTTCGTTCATATTACCAAAGAAATAGGGTGAAAATTGAAATAGGGAAATTTGACCTCATCCAAATATTTTACTTGTTCCATACTAGAAGGTTTCTTGTTATTGAAGTACTAAAATACGAGGCTTACTGATGTCTAAAATGACAAATAACTTAAAATGTGTTTATTACGAGATATTGCTGTTCTTTGTTTTGTATACTCGTTCCATGCCTTGGAAAAATTCTTTCTTTTTTCCCCCGTTATTTTCAGTACCAAAATGACGACCAAAAGCAGTATTTTATGTTTGAAATTTACTGTTAAACAATGTGCCTACAAATTACAATTTTCATTCATATGGTATAGAATATAACGGACCTTTGTCATCATTTATGTCTAATAATAATTAGTTACGTGTACAGCTGGCCATAATTGAACGAAATAACATAGTCGAGCGCAGGCATTCCAAGTGTTCCAACTGTATATCTTTCTTGTATAGAAAAGAAGGAAAGTATAACATATCCAGTTTATTCTCCTCTACGAGGCCATTTCGTTCAAAACCACCCACCTCCGCTATGTCATTCCTCCATTTTTAATTGTAAGACCAAAGATGTGCATCTGAGGTGGAGTAAAGGCCACCGATATGGGGCCTCGACGTTGAAGAGTTTCCAGTGCCGTCTCTTGAGCCGTCTCCTGTCCAGTCCTTTCTGCAACCGAGAAATTCAACAAACTAAGCACATTTACTATTGAAAATAGTAACCAGATGCACAAACAACCAAAGGTAAAACTATAATCATAAGAGAATGCAAGACGAAAGAAATCAAAGTCACCAGAGTATTAAGTAGGGACGATAGGAAGGATTCGAAATGTAGATACCATATTACCTCTAATTCTTACAAATTAAGACCAAAAAATAGTAATTTCTGTGTTTCAAAGTAAATGACATCTTTTCCAGTTTCGGGTATGTTCCAAAAATCAGAAGGAATGACCAACCTCTCAAAATAGCAAAGATTTCCACCTTTTTTCTTTCACAGAACACCCAGTGGTACCATACGCTAGAACTTGGTCATACTTCCCTTTTGAAACTATCTAGATTATACTCATTTTCCCCCTCTTTATCTTTTACTTCCCTTCAGTCTCTCCAAGCTTTTCATCTCAGTTGAATACCCATTGGCTTGTTTTGCCATATCTTATTATTATTTATATTATATTTTAGCCCCTAACTCATACAGAAAGGCCAAATTTCTAGTAGAAATGTATCATTAACATTATTTTTTCAATTACTTGCCTAGCAGATATATCCAATTATCAGTCAACGAAGTTTGCTAGTAATTTTTGAAATTTCTCCCCAAGTATACTTAACTTAGAGAAAGGTAAACAAAACATAATATATAAGACAAGAATGAAAATAACTAGAAGCTAGAGCCTAGAAAAATAAACAAAAACATAAGCAAACTGTAGACTGGCAACAGATTAATTTGTTCAACGACCCACATGAGCCGTTATAGGTAATAAGCCAAATTCCAAGACTGCACATACAGAGAGAAAGAGAGAGTAGCACAAAAGCCTAAGCTCTAAAATGGCATTTGTCAACAAGGTAAGAGCAAACGAGGACGAATGTGAGAAGATGAGGTCGGCCGAACTTCTACATCTTTTTCACAAGGTAGCTGTCATCTCTTCTTTATAACACACTGCAAAAGAAAAACTTACACACTTCCTAAATATCAAATAGCCCAATGCAGAAGAATTAAGGGAGATATGGAAATGGGAAAATTTCGGTGACCTATGGTATTCTTGTAGGCTATTCCATAGATTTAGGAAAGGCGAAACAGCATTTGATGATCAGCTATTCTGCAAAAGATGCTTGTCAAACACTTGCAAGAATGGCATTGAGATGTTAAAAAACTGTGTCAATTCGAAGAAAATAAAAGCACAGTTATTATGACAAATTGAGAGTCCTGAGGGTAATCATCTGGGCAATTCCGTATTTCTTGGAATACTAAATGCCATTTGATGCCCAGCTATCATGTGAATGATGATTGTTAAACACTTGCAAGAATGGCAGAGACTTGTCTTGTGGTGTCTCAAATTTGAGAAAAATAGAAGCTCAACTCATAATGCTAGAAAAAACCACGACAGAACAAGCCGTTCGCTTTATCCTTGTTACTCTTCCAGGTTCCAAAGAACATGTGATCAATTTTGGTGGATAACATGCAGTTCAGAAGAGAGAAGAAAAATAAATAATCACTCCATTTCCTATTGGCTATTCCTGTCCATATGTCCTCATACAGTAAGGTCTACTTTATCCAGATATAAATTTGTTTTCTTTAAATAAGGTAATATTCATATTTGTGCAGGTCGGTCGTCATTTATTTTACATACACTGACCTAAGAGGTGGGGGTTTAGATGGACCCCTACTTACTAATTAAAAGAAACAGGACACAGAGGATTAAGGTTATGTATGCAATTTTGTTCTATTAGTAGTAAAAGGAGCTAAAATAGAACTTCACAAAACATGGATACGATAAAAGTTAGCCTTATGCAACCTCTTAAGGGAAAATAATAAATTACAACTTAAATGATTGCATAGACAAGCTTTTAAGCACACTGTCAGATATCTAAACCAACAAGAAACAGGCAATGAGGCAATTATTACACCACAAACAAAAAAAACGTACAAGAAAAAACAACAGAATATATGACTTTCAATGTGATAGTTTTGAAAAAAAACTATGCATAGGTAAAGGCATGAAAAAAACTATGCATGGGTAAAGGTATGCTTTGCCCAACAACAAAAGTAAAGAAACAGAAGTTCTAAATAAAAGAAATTTTAAGGGTTAAAAGAGCTTACTTGGCCCAAGAATTAGCTGCAGACAAGTCAAATTGATGTTTAGCAGCATCACTGGAACTCCCATAAATTATACCATTATGATCAGATGTCTCCCTAGGATTCAACAAAATTTGGTTCTCACCAGCTGAAGTTGGGCCGTACAAAGTTTCTGGCAACCATGGACCATCAAAAATGCTAGGCACAGAACTATCAAATGTCCCAGCATTCTGAAAATTGCCAAGAAAAATATTTTGAGAAGAATGAGTGCCAGCATTGATATGCTCATCATTCTTAAACAGTGAGGCCATTGTTTTCTGAGGTACCGGATGCATAATATCTTCCTTTGGTCTGCTCAGTTCTGGAGGCAAAAGCCAGCTGATGGATTCACCTACCAAACCTAGACCAGCCTGACCTAGAGGCGAACTATTCCACATCTGCCATGTACCACTGTCATTTGCGTCATTGGAATTATCCTGAGCTTTAGGAGTACTAGGGGAAAAAACAGAACTACCCAGCCTTTCCTCTGAAACTCGTGATCGGGACAATGGGGACTGAATTGGTGACGGCTTGGTGACTTCAGATGGTGCAGGTGTAGTCTTCAAAGCACACGATGCTTTCAATACTGTATCTGTAACAAAGCTGAGGTCCAAATCAAAGTTATCGAGTGATTCAGAAACTGGCCCAAGCAAGGATACAGGGTCTGGAACATAACAAGGGTCTTCAAAAATCTCTGACTCTGGTAAGAGTTGATCTGGCGCTTCTCCAATCCTAGGTAATATAGCTTCAGATGACAGTGGATGACATCTACTGCTGCTTGTTAAACCAAAAGGAAGAGAGGGTAAAGTAGATGGTGGCAGCTGTCCAAAGTTAACAGGTCCATCAAATAGTTGTAGTGGGCTCTGAACTTCTGTTTGGGACTTCACGTTTGGCCCACCAACGACATTCGGAATAGAGGGTGCAGAAATAGAAGATGATCGAGTGAATAATTGTTGCCATGATTTTTTGGGGGCTGGACATGGTTGAGGTTCAGTGAACACCTGCAGAAAAAACAACAGCATAAATATGTGTAGAGACTACAATACAATAACCTGTTTACAGATCTAAGAGATGAACTCAGGGTTGACTCATTCAAAATTTTATGTGGACAAAATAAGATTGAAACACATGCCAAGTTATCAATCACCTGAAAGGACATCTCATTGGCCACGACTAGAAAAAGTAACATTAAGTGCATTACCAACATCAAGTCACACTATCTATATTGGCCAAGTACAGAAAATTGGCTTCCTTACTGCTTCTGTTAACTAATAAACCAATTAACAGCCAACCCAATCCACAATAAAGATAGTCAAACGAAGGTCAAATAAAAACCAGAGATAACTTACAGGACGATAGACATTCTTATCATCTCCATTTACATTTGATCTACAAGATACCCATTCCGGCTGCAATAAATCTTTCCTATATGCAGAACCTTGAACATGATCTACAGATGCATTAAGTCTGTGCTCGCTTGAAACAGTAGAAATATTATCACTTTTTCCCAAAAAACCACCTCCGGTACATGCTCTAGAAGAAGATATAAAGGTGCCCGTCATACGATCCAGGTATCTTGTTCCAGCAGTTCCTCGGTTATGACTGTTCATGGTAGCACCCTTAAATCCATGACCTACTTCTGCACTATGAGATTTCGCATTTTCAGATACATTGCTGTATTGTTCGCATTTGTCACCATCTATTTTTTTGTTTCGCGTTCTCTCCTTGCCAAATCTCTTTTCTGATTCCTCGGTATCAGAATTGCTTTTGCTTGATCCCCTATCTCTTTCTTTCTTTCTATCCTGATGTTTCTTTTCAGTTTCTTTTTTCCTTTCTCATCCCGCAATCTCCTACGTTCTTCAACCAACCTTGCAACTTCTTCTCTCTGCTTTCTTTCCTCCTCCTCGAGTAGCTCCTTCTCTAATCTAGCCTGCCTCTTCTCCTCAGCTTTTCTGCGAGCTTTCTCTCCTCTACTCTCATGAAAATTCCCTCCACTCTCGCCTTGCTTATCCAATAGCCGTATGAGCTCTGCATCAGTTGAAGTATTATCGCTGGATGAACTAACCCTAAAAATCTTCCTCCAAAACCACACTATAGTCAAAAAGAAAGTTGTAGATACCTTGCAAGTAAAAATAAAAATGTGGGAATAAGACTTCTCTGCCGAAAAATGATTTTCCTCACCAACACACCCACCTCCATTCTTCTTCCAATAACTTGACTTCTCATCATAAGGTCTCCCAACACAATTCCCATTCTCTGACCAAACCGTTCTGTTGAACATTGTCCCACTTTTCCCCACTAAATACTTCAAAATCCCTGAACTCTCCAAATCCAGAGAGGCGGGCAAGTCAAGAACGGGCCTCTTTGAAATATGCCCGCAATATGAGCACGTAAACTTGCCCCCACCGGGACTCTGATCCCGATATGGAGTCAAACAATTCCTACACCTCCGTGTAGCAGTCTTCCTCAACTTTTGAATTTCAATTGCCTCAATCCTCTTCCTCTCCCTAAGCCAAGCACTCCTCCGGACCTGCCAGGCGGACAACTTAGGCATCAAAACCTCATACCAAAAAAGGGTTACTAACAGCACGAACACGCATGCCAGCCTTGGCGATGTGATTTCAAAACGGAATGCAGGGGGCAATAGCTGCGATAGAGCCCAAAGCCCGATCAGTGGAATCACTAACCATGGCAACATGGTAGCAACCCTCCTTGACCACTTCTGAATCACACACAGTATACACATTATCCTCCTTATGGCGCACCTCTCTCACCCCGTCTTAAATGGGATAAATACTTTATCAATCAAACCCCCAGGTACAATAATAGAAAGTTTGTATAATTGCTCCTAAAAGGAGAAGATTTCAAAAAATCATATGCTCAAATATGTCCCTTCTCTCGATTCTTCCAATGCAATACCAATTCTCGCGTTTCCTCCAAACCCTAGACGAGCAATTCGTGAAAATTCACCAATTTAAAAAAATGATTAAATCGACAAATCATTTTCACATGCCAAACATATCCGAACAGTGCTGTTTAGAAGCGCCAAAACCTAAAGAGTACCAAAGGAATCGTATCGATCAAAGAAAACTAAAAACGTTATATGAAAGCATATATTGAGCTAAGTACGAATATTCCGGCCATCTAAAAAGCATCGGCCATATCGGCGGCGTGTTAATTTTACCGGAGATGATTGTATTGTTTTGATTAGAAAGAAAATAATCAGAAAGGAACGAACAAATAGACATAGTCAAAGTCGCATATAGAGCTCAATATATATGATTGGGCCAGACCGGGCCGGGCCGGGCCGGAGAGATGATATTGGATTGGTTGTTGGGGGGAAAGATTGTGTGCGAGCGGGTATTTAGTTGGAAATTTTTATCAATATTTAGTTCCGGCGCAAAATGTTGTTATCATTTGTTTATTTTTTGCAAATCTTTTCAAGTTTGATACTTCGACTCTCAATTCAATCAAATCTTGCGCAATGCACCTCATACCGTTTAGTTCTACCAATTTCCCTACTAGTCAGTAGTCGCATGCAATCAACTTGACTAAAATGTCCAAGGACATTATGACCGAAATCTAAATTATGGTCTTTCAAGACAAATCTATTGATCCTAAAATAATAATTTTATGTGTAGATATTAAATAATATTGCAGATCTGAAATTACGTAGATGGATCATTGTGCATATATGAAATGTAAATTGAGACCAAGACTTTGTAGACACAAGATAATTCAGATAGACAATTCCTAACATGTCCACGACATCAGGTAATTGAACTCCAATGTCCATTTCTTTAAAATTATGCATTATGATTTGTTCTTGAAATTGTTCCTTTTATCAAGCAAAATGACAGTTGTAGATTCTTCTTTTGATGCAATGCGCCTATGTGTCTTAGATTTGTGAAGATTATTGTTTAGATCCACAAATGCATATGTACAAGTCTTGGAATTGCCTAGAGAGAAGATGACTTGTTATGCTGGAAGGTGGGTTTTTTGTTTCGTTTGTGAATTTTTTGTAATGTGGGTTATGAATGGTAGAATTTGAACTTTTAAGATTGTGTTTTGGTAGCGTTAGTGCAAGTTATCAGTATCGTTTGTTGTAATATGAAAAGTTTATTTTGTACACTAATATGGACCGTTAAAATGAAATTAATTATTGTGGATTTGGAAGAATTTTGGCTTAATTATATGTATATTTTGTTTGGTATGTAAAATTTGATGCAAATCGATGAAATTGAAAGAATGAAATGAAAATTGGGGCCAAAAAAGGAAGAAATTCAAGGTTCGAAGATCAAAGTACAAATATTCAATTGTTGATCCAAACCACAAACCAACATTTGAGAAATTCAAAGAGTCAATTAGATGCAAATGGAAGTTGAAGGACCAAAATCATATCAAGAAAGGACTCAAGAAGACCATTAGAGAAAAAGCAGGGACCAAAATGTCAGTTTTGGAAGAATAAAAGTGGCGCGCACGGACCACCCATGATGGCGTATACACGCCGGCCACCTTTTGAAAACTTGAGAGCAAATGAATGTCATGACGTCAATGCACGTTTTGTTTCCTGTCACATGAATGAACAATTTTCTTTTACGATTTAAACTCTTTTCAAACATAATTTGAACACGATTTTGACCTACGTTTCGACCCTATAAATATAGAACTTGGGTAAAAAATTGAAGATACCTCTCTACTGAATTAGAATTTTGCTTTGACTATGATTCATTTCGACTCTTTAAATTAGTATATGTTAAAGGGGCTAAAAATCCTATAGCCATTTTTGATTAATTAACATTCAGTTTTTTGTCACCTAGTGAATTTCAATATTTTCCACATTCGTTCAAGCAAAAATCGAGCAACGCCCATTCACGTGTTACGAATAAGATTATTTTTATTATTATTCGCATTTTTGTCATGTGTCAACTTCCTTATCTAAAGAAGATTAATAGTCTAATCTTTTACCTATTTTAGATCACAGCAACGATGACAAAATACTTTGCATGTGCTCCAAATATCTCGAATTTGCCCAGATTTTTTTTATTAAATACAATTCTTCAAAATTCGGGCAAAGTTCTTCCAAGCTAAAGCAGAAGATATGCTCTTCGACATTCCAAAACCGTTCAACAAATAATTAAACGACCGGTAATTATGGATATATTAATACCGTCCCATATCTTTCCGGCGCCAAAAAAATCCTGGACAGGGTTGTGACGGTAGGGTTGCCACTCCTTTTTGCTATTCTTAATTATAGCGTGTTTCTATGTAATCGATACTAAATATTTGAATGAGAAAATCTATCACTAAATTTAATGGTCTAGTTTTCACACGTGTGCGATTAACTTGCACGTTAACATGAGATCTGATAAAGAAATATGTAAATCAATATATTGTAAGGGAACACGTGTCGTTTCATGTAATAATATTCGAAATAAATTTATACGTAATCGGAAGTTTTGGATCTTGAATTAATGAGTCAGTCAGTAGAGACCAATTACTATTCTTTAATTCTAAAGCTCTCTATCCGATAATTGATTACTAATATGATTAGGTTGTCCAATAATTTAATAAGTGCAAATTTATTATATCGTGACTCGAGATTAAAATTAAACGCAAACAAAAGGTGCATCCGAATTTCATTGAGACCAACTATTATGTTCGTTAAATCCACCTTCGATCTTCAATCATGACAAAAAGGGTTACTAAATTAATCTAGATGACGCTAAATCAAGACTTAGTGTGAGAAAATACTACGACTTAGACTTAAACTCGAAATTAATAGAAATCAAGAGGCAAATATAAAGAAAACGACAAAATAGACATATGTTTTAAGTAAAATTCGTAAACTAATAATTTATCTTGAGCATAGTGGAGTTTTTGAAAGCTTTATATACTGAATTTGCCTTCGTTTCAATTAGAAAAAAAAAAACTAATCATTTTACTTAACTGCACAACAACTAATGCCCAAATTTTGAGAAACTCACCTGATTTTTTATTTTATTTTTTACTTTTACGGAATTCTTTATTAAATAAAAGTTATTTTAAAGAATGCTAGTTCTCTACCTCTCATATATGCAAGAAAAAAAAATGACACTCCCAAACAGTTTGAGGACTTAAAGAATGTATCTAAATAGTTGGATAACCAAAATAATATTTCTAAATAGTTGGGGAGAAAAAATGCATCTCAATAGTTTGAAGACTAAACAATGCTTCCAAATAGTTGGAAAACCAAAATAATGAACTCAAGAGTTGGAGGACCAAAACAACTCTTTCAATTAGTTGGAGTGCTCTGACAATGCTTTTAAATAGGTGGATCACCAAAGCTATGTGTCACCATAGTTGGAGGAACAAAATGATGCTTTGAGAGATTGGAGGACCAAAATAATGCATCTATAAAGCTGGAGGACTAAAAAATATCTGAATAGTTAGACGACCAAACACTTTTATTTAGTTGGAGGACTAAAACCATGCATGACAATAGTTAGAAGATGAAAATGATGCTTCTAAATAGTTGGAGGATGAAAAAAACATTCTTTGTAGTTGGAAGACCAAAATGAAGGTACATAATAGTAAAGTGCCAAAACAATGTAAATATAATAGTTGGGATCAAACCAATGCTTGTAAGTAGTTGGGGACCAAAACAACGTATTTCAGTAGTTAGTGGACATGGACGATGCTACTAAAAAGTTGGAGGACTATAACTATGCATATAATTATTTGGAGGAACAAAGCAACGTATCTCCATATATAGGGGACCAAAACCATGTATCTCAGTAGTGAGTGGACAAAAATGACACTTCTATATAGTTGGAGGACAATAACAGCACTTCTAATAGTTAGATGACCAAAATGACCCACCCTTAAAAGTATTTGGAGGATTAAAAGAATGCCTCTCATTAGTTGGAGGATGAAAATAATGCTTCTAAATAGTTGGAGGACTATAAACGTCCATGTTAGTCGGATGACCAAAACAAGGTTTCATAATTGTTGAAGGACCACATATATGCAACTAGATAGTTGGATGGTCAAATCGATGCTCCTAAATAGTTTGAGACTATAACGATGCTTTCCAATAGTTGGAGGACTAAAAGTATGCCTCGTACTAATTTGATGACCAAAATGATGCTTCAAAATGGATAGAGCACCAAAAAAAAAAGAACACATTTGAATAGTTGGTTAGCGAAGATGAAGTATCTCAATAGTTAAAAGGACTAAAACAATGCTTCTCAATAGTCGAAGACGAAAACAAGACTTCTAAATATTTGGAGGACAAAAAGAGCGACTATAATTAGTTCGAGGATGAAAACAACACTTCTATATAATTGGAGGACCAAAGTGTATCTTCATTATAGTTGGTGGATCAAAATGACGCTTCTTAATAGATTGAGGACCAAATCTCTTCTTCTAAATAGTTTTGAGGTCTTTAATGATGCTTATTAGTAATTGGATAGTCGATTCGATGGAATTCCGTAGCTTGGGATGAAAAAGACGGAAGTTAATAATTATTGCCACCAAAATGGCTTGTCTCGTTAGCTAGAGAACCATAACAACCCATCCCAATAGATAGAGGGAAAAAGGTTAATCCCAATAGTTAACTATTCAAAACAATGTATCTCCATAGTCGTTGGATTAAAACTATCTACATCAACAGTTTGAGGACTGTAACGACCTATTTCAATAGTTGGAGGACCATAACCACGTATTGCAATATATGGAGGACCAGAACGACGCATCTCAATATGGGAAAGACCAACACGGTCGATCCCAATAGTTGGAGGAACTAAACAACCATCTCGATAGTGAAAGAACTGAAACAACGCATCTCAATAGTAAGAGATCTAAACGATGCATGTGAATAGTTTGAGGACCGAAATACTAAATCCAAACGAAACCCCGACCCGACTCTACAGTTAATACAAACTCAAAATCAGAAGCAAGCCCCCAACCAAGACCAAGCGAATTCATATCAATAGTTCTCCCGAACCCTAATTTTACCTTGCAACATCAATAGTTTTCCAGAGTTGCTTAGACCTAACAACCTCATTTCCATATCATTAATGATTTTGGAAACGGAACTTGCCAAGAGTTGCTTAGACCTAACAACCTCATTTCCATATCGCATTGTGCGTAATGAGGGTAACGTACCATTGTCTTGATATTATGTTGACCATAATATATCTGATAATCTGGCAGCAATGTTTTTGTGAGCATCACAGTTGTGAAATTACAACTTATATCTAATTTTGTCGGTTTGTCCATAAGTTATTCCAGTAACATGAGGGTGGCTTCTAAAACTATGCATGCACAGCTCACTTTTCCTTTTCTGCTCATTGACAAAAAAGAGAATCATGTGCAATGAGTATCTGGTATATAAATTTGTTCTGAAAATCCGGCAATAATGCTGCACAAGCATTTCTAATTAACTTTTTCAGCTCCACTGTAAGTCAGTGCTATGGCAGTGTCAAATTTGTAAAGAAGTCAAGTTTGTTTGTTGCAGTAGAAAGATCAGTTGCATTCACAAATATTCTTTTTTGCAAAGGAAATGTAGCAACACAAATATTTTCCAATCTAATCAATTTTGTGTCTCTTCTTCTGCATATAATGAAATATTATAGATGCCAAAAATGGGTATTCATAGATATTTATTTTATCATCAAGTTGTGTGCATGTATAAATGACATGACCTTCTTTAAAATTCAACTCTTGTCATTTCAGCCATTTTAAACGGTGTAGGCCTTCAACATTCTTTTTTTTTTTTTGATCGGTAA
>CAIGRN010184977.1:0-18288 GCA_903798345.1 Fraxinus anomala | reverse complement strand
AGTTAAAATTGTACACGAATAAAATATCTCGTGTACAATTTTTCTTGAAACAAAAATATTTAGAAATTACGTAGTTTTTTAAACTAATCAATTTAAAAATTTACATATTTTATGTTTGATTGCTTGAGTCTGCTGCAACTCTTCGCCTATTATACTGTCAACTTGTTCTTGAAAACCAAATTGCGCATATTCTCAATCCTTCATATATATTAAAGCCTCCAATATATTTAGTTATGTCAACGAGTCGAGCCGAAAAAAAAAAAAAAAAAGCTCAGGCTCGGCCCGAACTTTTTTAAACCGAGCTTTTTTGGGCCCAAGCCGAACAGAGCAAAGCCCGACAAAAAAAAATAAGGCTCAACCCGAGCCTCGACTCGGTGCAACCGAGCCTGAACCCGACCGGGCCCCGTTCGGACTTTTTCCGAGTCGAGCCCGAGCCGGCGAACTTTTTTGTCATCCCTATATGGGTGCACACACTTGTGACTAATTTATAAGCTTACACTATCAATGGCTCACGATCGTAAACAAAACGTTGAACTCATAATAATACACGATCTAGACAAAATAAGGACATAAATAACATAGATGCAACCTTATCCACCCAAGAAGTTGAATAATACTAAAGGCATATTTGGAATGGATTATAAGTGATTATTAGACGTGGGTCTTAACTTGCTCAATAAATTGATTTGGTTTAGAGAAATCGCAGAAAGTTGGAAAAAATGTTAATTATCTCATACTAGGCAAACACATTTTCCAAATCACTTAGCCTATATTTGGCTCATGTTTATACACTTAATTTATTGTTTATCCACACATTTCGAGGGATGAACAAGTACTATACACATATTCATCACTCATTTCTATTTATTTATAATTTAAACTGTTTATACACACTTCCCGAATATGGCTCTAAATATGTTTATACACACTTCCCAAATATGCTCTAAATAATCAGTGCAAATGCTAAAGATAAAATGATTGAATGAGGTACCAATACATCAGAACCATAGAAAAAAGGAAGCTTAATAACCTGATCCCCAGTGTAGGTAGATATGTACCTTGAAATGTGACTTAACAATATGATAACTTCAAACCACCCAACAAAGGCTGCAACGTTATAGGCAAAATGTTCCTAAAACCTGTTCGATTTTTCAATGCAAAACAAAATGACCAATCACTTTCCATGAAGTCATCGAGTAACTGTTATGATTTTCTCTTGAATCTATCAAGAAGGGTGGTCAATCTTTTTAACTTTCTATGGTATATACTGAAATTCTCTCAGGAGAAGGGACGGGTTTTTTGCATCAACCTCACTCCTTCAAAACCTTCTAATAAAGCAAACTCTACCTAACATGCAGAACACAATAGACAAATAAACAAGGCATATTTTCCCGATGTTGTTCGATTAGTTTTCATCACCCTCTTCCTCATACGAGTTATATTACTTCTTCTTCCTGATTCTTTAAGTCATTTTCTTCAAGATCTTCCAATAAACCCAGTGTTTAATACTTTTAAGTCAGCATTTGATGTAAACTATGATTAGTCAGACAATAATTCCAAAGATGCAGCTAACATATATTTTAAATCCTAAACTATAAGTCATTTTCTAAAACCTAATCCTAGGCACACGAGTCAGTAATTTGATGATTTAACTCCTATGAACGGCCAGATAATAATTCCAAAGAAGCCACAAAGATTAATGTAAAATCATAAATTATAAATTTCAACACCACAAAATAGTATACTACCCATCACATTCAACAGAATATTCAGTTTTTACTAGGGCAAATTGCAAGTGACAAGCAAACATCAGCCACACACAGACCTTTCCTTCGAATCCGAAACCAAAAAAGCAACAAATCCCATGGTTTTGTAAACACTGAAAAAATTAATATTTCTCACTGTAATAATAGAACACGCAGGAGTAGCACCCACAATTGTGAGAAGTAACATCCTAGTAAAATTGAAAGAAAACCATAGCATATTGGAACAAAATCTAGTTTGACATTAACATTTAATAACTACCAACAGAGTGGCTTTCAGGAATCCATGTATCTAAAATCCTCAATATCAAAGCACAAAAATCCTACATATGATCCATAGATCAAATTGCATTTCATAAATTTTGCAACCATCCTTAACCCAAACCAAATTAAACTGAAGAAATTCAAAATCCATTAACAAATATACTCAATTATCCTCGTAAATAAATCAACACATAGGTGTACCAAATCCATAGCATACAAACCCTAAACCCAAATAACAAGAAGCTTGATCTTCAACCTCACAACCTTCTAACTGGCATTCTTTTCTTTCTTATAAGAACCCCGTAAACCAAGAAGTTGGCTAACTTCTACACATCTTCAACCATAGCTAGACTTGTCTAACACATGATAAATTAGGATCCAGTCTTGAGCCTTTTGTTTGCAACTCCAAATATTTTGAAGTTACAAGAGAACATATTAGTTACATCAGAGCAGCTATATCTATCAATTTACAGCAATAGAAAATATCTTTGTCACATTATTATCAGCGCCAACAATAACAAGTGGTCTTCTAAAACCCAATGCTTAAGACATAAGTCTGTATTTGACATAAACCTATGATTAGTCGGACAATAATGCAACCAACATATATGTTAAATCCTGAACTATATGTCACTTCCTAAAACCTAATTGATGCAGGAATGTAGCAATTTGACAACAACAATTGAAAAAGGAACAAGAAAGAGAAAGGGGATCCAAGAAGAAGAAATATGGTAAGAGAAAATCAATTTATTCAGTTATGCAAGGGTACCTATTACAATGAATAAACCTTCTTTATAAATAGCACCTAAGCAAAAATCAAAAGAACTTCTAATAAATTAGAATTTTATAAAAATATTAAAACTTATTTAATCTAATCTAAACAAAATAATTAAAATTAAAATCTATTTTAAAATCCTATCTAAACACTATCTCTATCTCCATCACTAATCCTAAACCACATAAGTCAGTAATTTGATGATTTAACTCCTATGAATGGCCAAAGATGCTACCAATATTAATGTAAAAATCAAGAAATTATAAATCTCAACTCCGCAAAATAGTATACTACTCTTCACATTCAATTAAAGATTCAGGTTAAGGCAACAAAAGTGAATTTACAAAGGCAAATTGCAAGTGACTGGCAATATCATCCATACAATTCTTGTAATCATTAATTAACATACAATGTTCCTTCTAATCCAAGCCTAAAAAGGCAACAAATCCCATGGTTTTGTAAACACAGAAAAATCAATATCCCTTGCCATGTAATTAATTAAACACGAAGGAGTAGTACCGTGATCTTGAAAAACATATTCTAATAAAATCGAAAAACAACAATGGCATATTGGAACAAAATCTAGTTCAACATCAAACATTTAATCACTCCAACAACTTGGCTTTCGGGAATCCATGGATCTAACATTCATCAATTGTACCAATGAAATATCTACTGAATGCATAATTTCAATTTAACTAAAACACTAAAAAGGCCAAATATAATAAAAAAACCCAATTGCATTTCATAAATTATGCAGTCATCCTTAATCCAAAACCAAATTCAAAAGCCCTCAATAATAATACTCAATTATCTGTGTAACTAAATTAACACAAAGGTGTGCCAAATCCATGATCCAGTCAATTAAGGAAAAATCGAAGACATCCTAACAATTACGAAACACAGCAATTACACATCCAAGGAAAACCCCAGTTCATCTTTAAACATTTACTAACTTATCTGAGAATCAAAAAAGTCCAGTTCAGATGAATTAATCCCGTGCCTTCAACTTCTCAATCCGCTTATTCAGCTGATCAATCTTCACAACAAGGCCGGTAACAGTATAAAGCAGCCAGTAGAAAACAAGAGCACAGGCGATCAAGAGCGCGTTACGCTGGGACTTCATAATAGATTTCTGATGGCGGAGGTGTTCGGAAGGAGAACAAGATTCAGATTCACAACTGGGTCGGGCTTCATATTTCCAGTATATATCCATCAACAGGAACAGGCAAAAGGGCACGATGGACAGGAAAGGCTTGAGCAAGTTACGGGTCACGCTAATTAGGCCCTTGCGGAGAGGGTCAAGACCCGGGAGAGTTAGGAGGAGGAGCATTATGGCCTCTGCTCCGGCGGCGTAGCCTAGCACCACCCACTCCAACGCCATTGATGAATTGATCGAGATTTAGATCCGAGGAAGAAAAGAGAAAAAGGAGAAATATGAATTTGAAATTGCGAAGTAGAGTGGGCTAAGAAAAGTATCTTATACAAGGAATGTATCAGCCATTTTGCTTCGTATGTGGGCTACTTTGTAAAATTAACTTTTCATATTTTTTCTATTTTGCAGGTTTGTACGTTTTCTTTTCTTCTAAAAACTGAAAAATACCTTTTTTTTTAATTTCTGGGTTTTTTGCTGCATTTAATTAATAATTTTTGAAAAATACTCCTTCTACAATTTGCAAATATTTCACAAACATAATCAATCAATAATGATAATCCTCCAAACCCCAGCTCAACCTTTTAACTGCAAATTGCCACCTACTTTGTCTCCTACCGTCTCCTTTTCACCAGTGTCATTGTGATCTTATCATCGCCACCCACTATCGCTTATTTCTTGTCTCTATCAAACACTAGCACCTAAGAATCCATGTTTTGATCTGAAATTGTTTTCGAAATGACTAATGATTGCAGACATGGCGACAGATGTTAAAGAAAAGATGACGAGGACTCTTTGCTGCGAAGATGGAGGTAGTGAAGAAGTTCAGATAGTGGTAGTGAGAAAAATGATGTGGGTTCTATAGGTAGTGGGTGATGATTGTGGCTTTCTGTGATGACTTCGAGTGGATTTTTGAGGTGGAGTAAGACCAAGCGATTGATAACATGATAGTTTTAAGGATAGGTATATTGATGGCTGGTGCAACGATGACTATGATCGTTGTAAGCGGTAAGTAGTGGTGGTGGTCATTAGGACGGCGTTGTGTCAAGAAAGAAGGAATGGTGGAGATCGAGGAAATTCGACTCAACTGGTGGTGTGAAGGGGGTGGCAATGGTAGAAAACAGTACTAGACGAGGTGGTGTTAAAGTTTGCAATAAGAATAACATTATATATTTGACAACATAGTAACAATTGTTATTAGATGAATCTAAAATAAGTAACAAAAGTAAAATAGGTAACAAATGTTACACTTATAAAATATGGATTTTTCAATAAAAGGTAACATAAGGTTAAAAAAAATTATTTTACCATATTATCCTTGTAAATTGCTGATTTTTAATAAATAAAAAAAACATAATAAAACAAATATGTTACCTCATAAATGTTGAGCTTTTAATATTCATGTAAAATACGTGTAAAAATGTAAAACTGACATTTCGATGTACCTATTGCGAATTAGCTTTAAGAAGTAAAGAGGCAATTTTTCTCAAACAAAATTAGTGCAAGTAAAAATCTAAATAATGAAAGTTAGGTATTTTAGTTTTTGGTTTAATAGTGGGGTGGTTGGAAAATATACAATTTTTAATATTCATTTATTCAAGTATCAATGAGCCGAAATGGACCACCTAGACCCTTCGATAGGACCGGTTATTAGGCCATATAAATTTTTATTTTTTTATTTTTCAAACATTTTTTTTTTAAATAATGATGATGAATAGTATATTTTAGAAAAAGTTTATTTGACAATTGGGATGAAGTTTCACTTAAGCAAGGATTATAAATTATTTCAAGAGTCACGAGGCTAAAGTGAGGCTAAATTTTTGGGATCCAATGGAGGACCGTTGTTCGAAAAAATCATCGACCAAGACAAAAAGGTCTTCTTGAGTAAATCAAGGCGGTGGGTCCACTGGATAAGACAAAGTTAAAAATCAAATTCAAGACAAGTTGAATTCCATGGGTCTTGGTGCGCGCACAAGATAAGCAAACCCATTATCAGAGTCAAGTAGTTTGAGAACCGAGATAACACGGGTACACATAATAGCATATGAGTTCAACCTTAGTGCACAACCTTTTTATCCATTTCCTATAGGATTTGACCTACTACAGAGGCACTATGAAGATGAGGCAATATGAACATTCCTCAAGGTCATGGAATAATCTATGTTGGCAATCTCGTTCGAGTAGTGGCTTTGAGTCTAAACATGCAGAAATAAATTTAGTAAAAGTGTTGTGTAGATACATTATCAAGGCAATCTTGAGCACCTTTTAAGCTCAGTCAAATATGCTCCGAGATGTGGAATGGTTACTATCTCTACTCTAAATTGCACAGATTTACCTTAGTTCCATTGAGACAATCGAAGTGTGATTCTAGCAACGAATCAAGTCTACGGAAAAATAATGTTTTTAAACCCGACAATGACACTAAAATTTCATTGTCTGAAGGGTCAATAATGACTAGCCAAAACACTGCTCAACAATGACAGTGGAGTTATTCAAGAACTACAGTGTAAAAGTAATCTGTGACCAATGATACAATTTATCGGAATGACATAAAAACTAAGCTATTTAACATAGAGAGGAGAATTTTGAAGGCATAGAAGAGCACAAACGAATGAAACACATCGATTAACATTGATTAAGAACTAGGATTTACAAGCATTGTTTCCAGTTCTAAAACAACTATTAAGTAGATTTCTGCACAAGACTCACAATTCCGATAAAATGTAACAAGATGCCGATATACCTAATTCTGGTTCTCATTTTCTTCGAGTTGAAGTGGCTGTCACCTGGCTTTTCCAGCACCCGACAGCATTCTGTTGAGACAAACTTAAAAAGTTCGCTACAAATTACTGTTTGTCCCCTGGCTTGCTGAACAGCACTCGTTTTCACCCTCAGTACCTTGTGATGTGAGGTGATTCACGAATAATTCCAAGGCTTCCTTCATCCACCAATACTGGCAAACTTTCCTAGCTTCTCTAACACTAACCTGTTAGAATTAAGTTTATATCAGCAATTTTATGAATTTTCGCAGGTTTTAATGAAAAATTTGTGGATCACATTACCCATATTCTTTGCCGGACGTCTTTCTCTGGCCAAAAATCTAGTTGCTCTTTGACAAGTAAAGAGAACATGTATCCCTCATAACACGTGTCATCATTTTTGCCCTTGAAAGTCCATCTACCCAATTCACACTGCGAAAAAAAAACTCGAGCCACTAGTTACATATATATGTATTCCACCTCAAATATATCAACAGTGCAGAAAACCAAATGTTCGGGGTGCAATAAATAAAACTCGAAATGAGATTTTCGAACTTTTTACTCTATAAACTTCGCCCCAGAAATGAAAATTCATTATGAGAATAACTAACCTCGACTTCACCTACTACCCCAGCTTCCTCCACCGTTTCGCGCAATGCTGCTTCTTCAATGGATTCATCTTCTTCCCAACCTCCCTGAATAACAAGATTCTTCATATCGGCCTTTAAAACATAATTCATAATATGGTCGAGTATTTGAAATGAATTTTAATGACTAAATTGCAAATCGTCAATACCTTTGGAAACAACATCCCTTTCCCTTTTCTCTGTGAAGTAATAACCAAAACTTCAATTGACTCCTCATCCACTATAGATGTCCCATGTGTACCTTTATATCTGTAAGGAATACATCTGCAGAATCACAACTAAAAATCATCAAAGACGTGGCAAAGAGGGTGAATCCATACAAATTAAGAGTGATCTCTTTTGAAGTTTGCGTTCGAAATTCAGTCAAATTATCGTCACCTCTGTAACGAGTTACAAGGTATGTGTTGAAACGACACGTTATCTGTCTTATTTAGTTAACAAATGAAAATAAACCATCATATTAGTTAAAATGAGGAGCAGGGTGAGTGCTGCTAATCAACTTTATAAGCCAATCTTGTACAATATCGAGAGGTAAAATGGGCAAGAAAATGTGCAAAAAAATGCTAACCACACCTTTCCAATTCGACAGAAAACTCGAAATCGAACCAGCACCTCACTCAAAACCTTCATTTTGACTACTTATGGCTTAATTATAGAACAAATTACAAAAATACTTCAAATCAAAGGGTGCATCTTTCTTTTGGTGATTTGACATCTTAGCATTACAATCACAAAGACAAAACTCCAATCAGAAGCATAGCAATGAAGTCAACTCTTGATCATAAACCATACATCAAACCAAGAAACACATACATATGGAATTAAAAAAGAAGAACTAATCTAATGCTTTAAATGCGTTTGTGTTTTTGTTTCTGAGAGAATGAAAGAGAGAGAGACCCCACTACTTGGCGATGGCCACGAAAATTGTATCGCTGCATATCCCTTCCCGTGCGAGAAACTAGACTAACCATCCTCTTCATTAGCTTGTGCTGCTACAGAATCAATAAAGTTCAGATAAATACAAAGGAAATGCAAAGGAAAATGCCAATGAATGCACTGGAAGTTGTTTAAGCATACAAATGCAAAGACTTTGTCTCTGTATTTATGTTTCACTGCAAAAACCGTTGATGGAATTAAAAATATTTTATAAATGTTACTATTACACACGCGCTTTCAACGGAATCCTAAAGAAAAGGGTTAAATGCAACTTAGGTCATCTAACTTTGAGTAGAGTTGCATAAAGGTTACTCGTCTTCCATTTGGTGCAGTTAAAACTTTCATTTTCTTTTAAATCTAGCCACTTTGTCCACGGCCATCAACTTTTTCTTTTTAAACCATATGTAGAAGCATATCGTATCAATAGCATATTAATGAAGTACAAGTTAGGAGGGGAGAATTTACCCCCATCCATGAAATTATTCTACATAGCAACAAGAAGACATGAAGTACACGGAATAACAATATAAAAGTAATTAAAACTCATGCGATCTCATTCTGAATTTAGTCATCATATAGCATATAAGGAATTCTTCATCCTTTAGCTCAAAGCTTCGTTGGTCAATGCAAATTGTCACGATCTATTATTCCATACCCCTGAGAAATATCTATGTAGACGAGACAAACATATCCACTGCCATCAGTTTAACTAACATAATATTCTAACTTACATGTTCAAGTAATGGGTACCTCACGTTTTATTAGTTTGAACATTTTTTTAAAAATGTTTTTTTTTATATAAATGAGTGGTGTTTGTAATTATGTGAGTGGTCACTGGTCAAGTAGAGGAAGCCAACATATTAAATTAGTTAAGTGCAGTGAACAAAATGATTAGGTTTGCAAATAAATTGAGGATAGGTGATCTAAATATACCAAATTAACGATGAATGGTCATATTTGCAAGCAAGTCGAAGCTGGACGATGTGATTATTCCAAATTGAAGACGAGTTACCCAGAAGCAATTCAGTTAAAAGCTGGATGACCTACATTGCAATTAACCCAAAAGGAAATGTGGAAAAGGAAGCAACCGAGAAACATTACGTGTCTCTGACGCGTCAAAATTATCATCTTCCCACCGCCCATTCTCCGTGACGGTGACCGAGCACCACGGCGCCGCAACCAAAGCACCGCCGTAAATGCTGTACAAACATCAACAATTTGTATATATATAAACAATAAAACTCTAATAACAGGGATTTTTATTGAACCGCGGAGAAGATTTCGTAGGTCAAATTCTATAGTTTAGGGCCAGCAATCGTCTCACTCAATGTTTGGGAAAGCTTTAAAGTTTGATTATAAGTAATATTTGGTTAATGAAAATTAAAATAAATAATTTATTTATTTTATTAATTAGATAATGGTTTTTATCTTATCTTAAAAGTAAAAAATATGAGTATTCAATTAGGACTTTTAAAGACTTTTTGATATTTAAAAAATTTAGAAATGTTCAATGCAAACTTTTAGATACTCTCAAAAAGTATTTATGTATCCAATCGTGACTTTTAAAAAGTGCTTAAAAGTCGTTGTATATTTAATTAAAACTTTTTATAAGTCCTGTAGTATTAAAATTGTTAATAATTTTTAAAAACTTTTATAAAAGTCTGCAAGATACTAATTTTTAGCAGAAAAATACTAAAATAAAATTTCAGAAATTGTCTCTCATTAATTCCAAGATTTTGGAAGACTTTAACCAAAAAGGAAAAAAATAATAATATGTATTTTTAGTTTCTTTCAATGTTTCTCTTTTCTTTTTCCGTATAAGAATATTAGATTCATAATTATAAATTATTTTTTCTACTAGTTATATATGTTTTTATTTTTCTCCCTCTCTCTTTTATTTTTTAATCTCTATTTTTATGAAATAAAAATAAAGATTCCTACAACTTTTTTCCTTTTTCATAATTTTTTATGAAAAATATCTATTTGTAATTAAAAATTATAAGATCTTATATAAAATAATAATAATCTATAATTTAATTCAAATACATTGATTTATGTATGTCATACTTATTATTTCACACTATTGTTTTAGACTCACGTGAATTCTATTTTAAATTAACATTTTCAAAAATCTTTGAAATTTTACGAAAGTTTATAAAATTTATAAATGTCTAATAAATACTGCTATAAATTCCATACAAATCCATAAAAAAATCACGAAATCCATAAAATTTTTCACTTAAAAAAGCATAAAAATCTTGAAAAATTCTAATTAAATACACCCATCCCCCTAAGTTATCTAGATAGTTTAGTAAAGATGGTATCTGGTTCAATTTGGATTTCTTGAGATCCAAACCCTTCCCTTATGAAAATATAATCGATATTTCTTTAATATAATTTATTAAAGTGTTTCTTTTGTTTAATGAAATCGGACCAAATTCGAATCTTGTAGCTATAACTATGAACAAGGTCAGAATCATTTGGCTCTCGACTCTATACCCAGAATATGGTCAATTTTAATAACAACCAAGAGTTCTGTCTAATTTTAATTTATTTTCACTACTCAATGATTAATTAAAGTAGTCGATGAGAATTGAGTAAGAACAATGCCTTTATTTCTATGCCTTTGACAGTGGTTTTGTTAGAATATCTGCAAGCTGGTCCTATGTATTTACATGATGAAAGTGGAGTGCTCCTTTCTGAGCTATATCTTGCACAAAGTGCAGGTCAATTTGAATATGCTTCATTCCAGAGTGGTGGACTGGATGGAATTTGAGTATGCTCTATTTAACCCTCTCAATATATCTCCCAATGTGTTATTTCCTCTTTGAGTTGCATTGCCCAGGTTCTGAATTTGCTAGCATAGAGAGAGTGTGATTTTTGCCATGCTTCCTGAGAAGTTTTGGCAACAGAAATGAGAGGGGTGATGGTTGTTGCGGTGGATGCTAGGATAGCACTTATGATTAGTTTATCCTACCTTACCCAATGGGTTTTTTGAAGGGAGGATGTGGGGGTGTCGATTTGGTGAGGGCAAAGTTTATCTCCAGTGACATAGTCGAGGAGGTTGTACCCAATTAGAAGAGCTTCAAATTGGGTACGCCACTGTGGGAAGGTTGAGGGAGTAAGTTTGTCGTTGATTTGTGCGAAAATGTTAAGGGCAATCAAGGGGATATCTATTCGGGATGAAGGGTTCTGGGTAGGGTTAGATGAAATGGGGATCGAATTATTGTGATAAGATGGCTGCTCTGATACCACGATGTGAATTGAGTAAGAATAATGTTTGATTTGTGGAATCCTCCCTCATAGTAGTGAAAGTAAAATATATAATTTTTATTTGAAAAATATATATAGTAGTGAAAGTAAAATAGAGTCTTGAGCAATAAATAAAGACGGACAAAAATGAGAACAATAAAATATTGACTCGACTTGACTTTTGATTTGGACCACACTTGCAAGTATGTATAAACACAACTTTTAATGCTTCAACTGAAATTTACATGCAATTTCTCCATAGAAATGTCAAGTCGTAAAGCATGCAATTACACATTAATTCATGCAGTGGATACAATTAATCTATGTATGAAACCGAATACAAATCCCGCCCACAATTCAAGAAAGTTTTTGAGTTTTCTATATGGATAATTGCATTTCTTCTTCTTCTTTCTTTTCCTCCTCTTTCCTTCTTCTTTTTTTCCTTCTCTTTTGGAGAAAAGAAATTTCATTTTCATATTGTGAGACGATCAATTTTAAGATTAACGTAAACTATGACGTCAGTTTTTTAAGAATATATTATATAGTATAATAAAATATGTTATGTTCTTCTGGGTAGTCTCTAGAAAGAAATTGTCGATTTCCAATATGGATAATCATGTCGTAAATGAGATCGACAAAAGGGATAAAAATGTGATATATTATTGTTTAAGAGCCACGGAAATCTTCGATCCTCAAAGATTCTAGTTAGAAATTGCAACTTCTAGGGAAGTGTTACAATCAAGGTTTCAATCAATAGAATTCGAAGGTGCGGGTGAAGGACTTGTTATTCAATAAATGTCACTATCAACTAAAGTCTTGACCAATTCAAAAGTGACTAGACAAAACTCTATACAATCTTGTTGACGGAATCATACGACAATCAAGTATACTTATTGAGCTACATCTTTTACATATCAAGGATAGAATTGTGCTTGTAAATTGACTTGAGATTCCTACAAAGATTTCGACGTTCACATGTACCAAACGTGTCACTTTCGTACAAGGATTTCAATTTCGACATTTACCAAAACATGCCATGATAATTTCCTGACCTAACTAATAGTAGATGATTCAAGATGAAAACAAACCGATCTCGATAAACATCACGATCAACAAAATAGATACAAAGGAATAAAACATGACATTCTATTGTTCAATATTTAGGAAAGCGTGCCATTTGGGTTTTCAACCAATGAAATTTGAAAGCGTGAGTGAAGGGAACGTTGTTCAATAAACATCACCATCAACCAAAGTCGTGACCAACCTAAAATTAATCGACATACAATGCTCTTGACATAACCGCCCATTCATTCGATAACTTCCCTCTCTATACGGCAATCAATTATATTCTTATTAAGCTACCTCTCTTAAAACATCTTTAATGATGGTGTAAAATAGAGATAAAATCTCCAAACTGGCCTAAAATCTATCTAATGGAGAGATGCAAGTTACATTTTTTTGGCAAAAAAAATGTAAAAGATGTGTAAATTCACAATAAGCAAAAAGTGGATTTAGATTTTCCTATTGGAGCAGAATTTGGATTTAAATCTACGAGAATGTAAATAAGGATATAAAAGTGATTTTGAATATACTAATTTATACCTAATTTTACACTTCCATTGAAAATGCTCTTACATATATTGATAGACTCGTGAATGTAAATTGTCTCAAAGTTACTGCAAAGATTCAATATTGACAAGCGTAACAAACACGTCGCAACAATTTCTTGACCTAATTATCTCACATGATTTGATAGCCCTCATGAGATCTTAGCCATTTGTAAATAGCGAGTTTCGGTGATACAAGCAATCTTGAAGATTAGTTGTGGCTCATTCATGGTCGGTTGTTAAGTTAATTATTTAATATCACTTCTTTAATTATTAGCAATTATAATTTGATTTTTTTTAATCATGTGATTCATTATTAAAAAATAAAAAAATAAATTGTCCGTTGTAGCAGCAACACGTAATTATTTGGTCCCTTCTATGGAATTTACTTCGCAAGGGGCGAATTGGCGTATTAAAATTCAAAATATTATTCAAAAATAATGGAAAATTTGTGTTTGTGACTTTAAATAATGAAATTTGGCTTAAATTGTCACTAATCTATGGGGTAGTTAAGAAAATGATTCCTAACCTTCAAATTTTGATGTAAGCATCCTTAACTTTTCACTTGATGGACAAAAATATAAAGTATTTAAGAAATAACTCTCTAACGCAAGCCGATAGAGACTCCACCAAGATGTTATGCAAATAAAAAAATAGACCATGTCAAAATAATTTCAATCTACATGACATTAATGCTTAATAAGTAGACACTCTAAGTTCAAAATTGATTTTCAGTAGAGCGTATAAATTGTTATTTAGGTATCTTTTATTTTCTCGAGATTAAAAAAAAATCACAATTAGCATGTTTAATGAAACTTATAAATTTAGACGAAATTCTAGAAAATATCTATCATTTTTCTGCAACATTATCTCAATTTAATTCCCATCAACTTGTAATTGGGAGTTAAATATTTTCACCATATTTGATCCACATTCTTACAAAAATTTATTTTCAATCACACATTTTTTAATAAAATAATATTACACGTAAATCCAAAACTTTTTTCTTATTTTTAACCACATATTTTTTTTTTTATCAAATCACTATTTAAAATGCATTCTTCACTGAATAATGTGCATCAAACAGTGTCTTTATTAAACAATCACACATGACTTCTACCTCAAACAAGGAGGAAGGAAGGGAGTTTGGTGTGGTGGAACTAGCCACGACAAAGAGTTGATAAAGAAGATAATTGTGTTTCTTTATGGTAATTAAAGAAATATAATAGATTGGTGGAATATCTCTATAGTGATCGTGTAGTGCAGTGTAGTAGAATTTTAAATGAATTTCGTTCAAAATAATCTATCAACACTTGAATTTATAGTTTGGAGATTGGAATATTAAGAAAAATCAATTGGGTATTCAAGTGTTCCAAAAAGGTAATTATTAATTTCTCAATTAAAAATAAAAAAAATTGTAGAAATGTCTTTGGAAGCTCGTTTAGCCCTTGTTTTGACTCAATTTTAATGGAAGTTTTCGGGAAATGAGTTTTGGAATAGTATTTTTTTAGAAAATGTGTGGTTAAAAAAATAAGGAAAAATTTTCGATTTACGTGTAATAATATTTTATGGAAGAATGTGCGATTGAAAATAAATTTTGAAAAAATGAGTTTTTTAAAAAATGGAGGTCAAACATATGCTTAACCCCTGTTTGATACACATTATAATTTTCATTCTCATTCTTCTACTCAGTTTTAATCACACATTTTTCAATAAAATAATATTTTTCATCACATCAGTAACTTTTCCTTCTATTTCAACCACACATTCTCCATCAATCTACTATTCCAGAATACATTCTTTCAAAATAATGTAGATCAAATACACCCTAAGATTTATTAACAAAGTTGGCAATGATCATATATGACAAAACAAAGAAAAATTTAATTATTTGTTTATATTTTTATTACATATATGTTCACATTTGAAGGCTCAAGTAGGAGGAGAATAGTTTAATTCAAGTACTACAAAGGGATAATTAATAGTGACAGCATGCAATATGGTAGGCCTGCAGCACCAATGAAGTTTCCTTGGGGTCCCATATGTCACAGAATATAGTATTTCTTTAGCCAAAATTTTCCATGACTCTATCAAGTAGCGTGACAATTTATAAAACCAAGACTATGGTACCTAAGCAAAATAGACTTCTAGTAAATGGACAAAGAATAAATATTATTGTATATAAATTTTCTTTGTTTGTATTACTGACATTGAAGCTAAGTCACTCGAGATAGAGAGTTGATTTAATGCACTAATGCTTAATTCTAATCATGAAGTATATTGAGAAAGCGATGAGATAAGATTTTTATATGTAGAAAGTATTTTAAATTCATCAAAATTTGTGAATAAAAAGTGATTTCAGTAGTTATAAACACGAGACAAACATAGTCTCATAGTAGAATTTTTCATGTTATATTAGAGTCATTTTTAAGTTATTTGAGGTAAGACTTGTATATGTTTATCTTTTGAGGAGATTAGGCTTATTCATGTATTTATCTTTTCAAAAATCAAGTATTTCTTAATTCGAGTATAAAAAGTTATTTTTTTTTTTTAATCGAGTCACTCAGAAAACCATAACCCTCCCTCCCTCATTAATGCACAATCAAACTCTACAAATTTTCAAATCATCCCAATCTTCAAAAAGTCGTGTTTGAGGTATATCATAGTGTACACTCCGTCACTTGTTAAGCTATCATTTGACAATTTAAAAAAAAAAAAGTTAGATTTTTCACCAATCACATCTTGCCAATAAGGATGATGTACAAATAATTTTATTCATCTTCAAAACCCCCAAATGTCATTTCTCACCATCTGCATTCATGTTCACAATCACAAAATGTAGAACTCATCGATCTATCTTCTCCAACAATATAAAAAAACAAAAAAAGGAAAAGGAAAAGGAAAAGGAAAAAAGATAAAAATCAATGAGTGTTGGAAGTGATGGGTGGCACTGATATCGATGGTGGTGGTCCATGAATTAACAAGTTATTAAAAAAATGAAAATTACACACATTCTATAATTTTCTTATATTGATGGGATGTCTTTTGATGGTAATGGTGAAATGATAGTATAATAGTTTTGGAAAAGAAATTCATATATTGTACCAACAATAATACAATACAAGTTACAATTTCAAAGAAATTACATAGATCATAACATGGTGTAAATGTAAAATGATGTAGAGCATAAATAAAAACTATATCATTGTAACTTATTTAATGTATGATTTTTGTTATAAAAGAAAAATGGAAATTATATAGGCAAAAAGCTCTACATAAAAACTATAGCATTGTAACTTATTTAACGCGTGATCTCTGTAAAAATAAAAATAAATAAATAAATAAATTATATATGCAAAAAAATTAAAAAAAGGGTACGATGCAGAGAATTATATCTACGTGAAAAATTACATACACTGCAATTAAAAAAAAAGGATTTAAAAATCACTGAATTTTTTAAATTGGTCCCCCAAGTGTTTGTAGTAGTGAAATTTGTCTATTTGGTATGCTTGTAAGTATTGGGCCTCAAGAAAACCCTAATCTATAATATATTAAATATCACATGGAGTTAGAATAATTTTTTGAACGATTATAGTCCTACTACAATTCAATTATTTTAATAATATCTTATTTTTCATTTTTCAATATATATTTAATTTACAAACTGTAATAAATGTTATAATTAATTTTTGATTAATTAACATTCTCAATCATTTAATTAATATTAATTAGAATTTCACGTCCACGTCCACGTCCACGTCCACGTCCACGTCCACGTCCTTGTTATTAATAATTAATTAGCGTTCACATTTATTTAATTAATATTAATCAGAATTTTTCATTCAATAATATAGTTCATTATTCACGTCCATGTATGTTTTAAATTATATTCATTTAATATAAATGATTTAACATTCATTGTTACGCATATATTTCTTGGTATTAATTTTAAATTAATTAGCATTCACGTTAATTTATTTATTGTATTTGTCATCCATCTTCATTTATGCATTTAGTTGTAATTCTAATACTCACGTTCAAATATATATATATTTCTCTATTTATGTGCATATATAATAATTAATATTTATTTTTAGAAGTTTGCATTTCTCTTATATTTGGATCAAAATGGTAAATGAAGGATCAAATGTTACTTTTACAGTACTTATAAAGTATTTCAGAATAACTTACAATGTACGTTCAATTCTGACTAGTACTACAATATGAACATAGAAAATGTCTTTAGGTGGAAAAATGATTCGTTTGATGCAATGATTGAATTGATAAGAAATTAGTGCAAGAAAATGACCACATCAATTAGCTCATGGAGACAATATTTTCTCCATTCGAGATGACGGGAAGTTCACGGTTAACAACATAGATCTTGTTGGAAACTGAAATCAATTCTTTTCATTTTTATCCATAAAATTTTTGTTCGGAAAAAATATGGAAAAGAAAAGTATAAAATTATGAAAATTTTACTAAATAATTATATAAAATTTGACTCACCAAATCTCCAACGTATTATAGCGACAATAATATCCTCTACTTTTTGTGTGCACAAATTTCCTTTTCAATTGCAACTTCATCGTTATCCTTGTTTTGCTTCAATTCCAATTGACACGTTGGTTTTCTCCATCCTCAATAATTACAACTTTTTTTATCTGCTATTTGCAATTGAAGCCCTTTTACTTTTGACACTTTTTCAGGCAAGGACAAGCCAAAATGTAAACTCTCGTGTTAGTAGGTTCTATTCTTGCATATTTTTCTTCTAGATTTCCTTATTTTGTTGACACACAAAAAGTATAACCCAAATTTAAATAACCCAAGGAATGAAGCCCAATTGAAAAATTCAGGACAAAAGCCCTAATGTGACCATTGATAAATGTAAAAGAGGTACCATAACTAAATAACGTCATCGCCCAAACTGTCAAGATAAATCTGAGCGAATGGAGTGCCTTGCGATCGCCCAGAATGAATGAGTATGTTCTCGTCCAAACCTTCGAGTCGCCTAAGATCTTGGCAAAACATGAAATATTATGATTATCCAAAACAGTAGTTATTGAAACGGTTATTGAGCAATTACATCACGCTCCACGATCCAAAGATCCCATTTGTGGGCGGTTGAAAAA
>CAIGRN010184949.1:0-12638 GCA_903798345.1 Fraxinus anomala | reverse complement strand
CAAAATAACTTAGCCCGTGCATCGCATGGGCAAGAACTAGTAATCAATAAAAGGTTCCATACGTAAAAACTCAAATTTTTTTTCTTCCCTCTCATCCATATATTCTCTAAAAATTTACTGTTCAAAATTAAAAAAAAAAAAAAAACAAAAAGGACACGGAACATGGGCTAATTAGGGAAGGTTCACCATTTTCAAAATCAATTTTTTCCACTAGTTCTTTTTGGGTACCACTATTTTCATCCATAATTTTTGTATATATCTATCACACCCAAAGTTCATCCTTGTTGAAATGTTAAATTTTATGAAACTATGCATCCACACCAAATTCCAATACAAATATCCCCATTTTCTGCCTCCAAAATTTACAAATTATCAGGAAGCTCCATATGTTGAAACAAGAATGGACAAACTATCAATATACCGAACTACACATAGATAAACTAGAGATTTTGATGAAGACAAAAAGAAGAAATGCAGCCAAATAAAACAAGCCCATGAGCTATTATCATTTTTACTAAACAATTATTTTATAAAAATCACAATTTTTTTTTTTACAGTTAACAAAAGTGTTTGTCTAGTTTTGTTCTTCTGAAAAGTTCTAAAAGATAACCCTAATAATAATAAATAAATAAAATGCATTAAATGGAAATACAAAATTTTAAAAATAAAAAGAAAGAATCACATTAAAATTGCATACAATCCTCCGATGAGTTAAGTACATAAAGGATATTTTTCAACAGAAAATCCACTTTTTTGGGTGAAAAAATATCCAAGAGTTGCAATTTTGTGATTGCGTGGCTTTTTGCAGAAGCCCAAACATAGGAAAAGATTAAAACTTTTACAAAATATTTTGTGGGTTCATAAAAAAAGAAATGTTACATTATTGTTGAATAATAATTTAGTGGGTAGATAAAGCATAAAATTTTGAAAAAAAAATGAGATAATTAAATTAGTCTTTACCTAAAGATTTTACTATACAATTAAAACTTATGATAGCAACGGTAATATGAATATATGTTGATGATATGAAGAGAGAGATTTTGTCCTCAAAATTTCCTCTTGTCTCAACAATTTCCTCAAAAATGGAGATCTTAACATTGGAATTCGAAGAATCAGTGGTGGCTTTGGTGGATATGAGACGCCATCACTGTTAACAAAAACTTTGGAGATCATAACCTTAAGTCTTGGTGTGGATGCATAAATATATAAATAATGGTTGTCATACCCTGAAGTGGATGGATTTAGAAGAATATATTTTATTGAATCTTATTTTTTCTATTTAATTAAATTTACTTGAGGTTAAAAATACAATATAATTTTTTTTTAAATGGATGAATATATAGAAACAGTGGATGGAAATAGCTGCTCCCCTCTTTTTTACTACACTAAAAGTAAGCATGTGTGTTGCACGTCTTATATATCAAATGAATGATATGAATATATTTTTGAAATATTAATACTATTTTTTCTAAGTAATTGAAGTCATTGATATTGTTTTATATATATATAATGTGTAAATGTTGAATAAGGGTTGATTGCTCTTATTTTTCCATTTAGAAGTTGATATGTTTTTCCTTTCTCAAGCATTGTATTGTTAAACAAAGTAACTTGACAATTACTTCTCTAAACATTATAAAAAAAATAACATATTTGTTTAATAGTGAGACTTTTACAAAAAAAAAAAAAAATTATTAGTTAATTCTGATATTATATAATATCTCCACATTACAAAAAAAAATAGTTTTAAAACTTCAATAAAATCATTCTTATTGTTGTAGGTCTCAATGGAACATCTTCAAATTATGGATACTTTTATAATTCATTATTTTTCAAATGCATTCAGTTGTCTTATAAAAATATAATCACAAACTTTGTTAGGTGACATCAATCCTAGATATATGAAAATAAATTTAAAATATGACAACAAAAATATACATTAACAATCAACAAAACAGAAAAAGTTAATATTTTTCAAATTATTAAACTGGCAACTTGACTCATTTTGTTGATCTATTGATGAATCAAACCTCGTTTCTGTTAGTATTTTCGACAATGATGTATTCATCTGTGATATTTCTGGCATACAAAAAAATCATTTATATATTAGTTACTTAGTTTAGTAATTTATTTATCAATGTTGAAAAAAAATCATATATCAAATATAAGATATATCATACAAATATAAAATCATACAACACATGTTTTTATCAAAAATGTGATTGTGCTCAAATACCAATATGATGCGGCTACATATGTTAATTATAATTAATAATTTAAAATTTGTTTAATACAGAAAATTGGGTATACATGAAAAAGATACTCAAATGATTTTATTTAGTATAAAAATCAGTCAAAGACCAATACAAAGTAGCTGCTATTCACATTTCAACAAAATACTAATTGCCAAAGTTCAATATGATTGCTCATATGCTAACGTCCCATCATCTCCACTAATAGTAATTATTAAATCATAGTTTAATAAATAATAAAAAACATAAAATTGGAAATATTAAAAATATAAATAGTCAAGTCAAAAATAAATCACAGTGGTGAAAAGAGATCTGGCATGTAGATGTCCGGTCAAAAATGGCTCCACGAATTCAAAAATATGAATAAAAAATAATGCATATTTGCATGAATATGATGAGATAATAATACTGTCTGGTTGTCATGTGCTTAGGATGCCTTAAACGGATGTATATATACAATTAAACTGATTTGTGATAATAGATTTAAAAATGGCTCCACAAATTCAAAAATATGAATAAAAAATAATGCATATTTGCATGAATATGATGAAATAATAATACTGTCGGGTTGTCACGTGCTTAGGATGTCTTAAACGGATGAACATATACAATTAAAATGATTTGTGATAATAGATAAATCTAAAATAGAAATTTCATATAATAAATTCATGATATTAGAAATTAAATTGAAATGTGAACCAAGCTAAAAAAAAAAATTAAATTTACAACACTCATCAACTTATAAGTAGCTTATGTTCATCATTTAGATGGAAATTACTAAAAAAATAAAAATAAATAAAAAATAACTACATTATGTTTTTAACATAATCAAAAATTTCGTCAAAGACCAAAACAACCCCTTTTTTTGTAGATTTTTGTCTCGCGTAAATCGACTTCCCCAAAACTCCAATACCCAACATGAATACATTTACATACATAAGCATCATCAAGGCTATTTTTGAGTTTTGAGAAGTTCTAGTCCACAACAAATTGCTTTTATTGACAACGATTCTTACCTTTAGCCAACAATAAATTGCTTTCATTGACAACAATTCTAGAATGAGAAAAGTTGGATTTTATAGTTATAATGATCTAAATTATGTCTATCACATAGTATACGTACTTTAGTACGTAAAGCAGCCATGTACCTCTCCTTTCATTTATTTACATTAATTATTAATTATAAAAATAGTCATCTCTCAATTCCTTTCACGTGCTCTTCGTTGGTAGGAAATTTAAGCCTCAACAGACTCTCTCCATCTTCCTTCATCGTACATTCTCTTTATATATTGAAAATTTTAATTTATTAATGTTGTATGTGGATGGTTTAAAATTTCAATATATATTATAATGTTATAATAATTTATTTAGTTTCATATAATGATAAGAATATAATGAAAATAATTGAGGAATTACGTGTGAAAATGAGCAAAGATTATAATAATCGTTTATTGCAGTTATATTTTTATGTAGTTGATAAAAAATTGAATAGGAATATAATTACCTATCATTTGTTATTCCATTTTTATTTGAACTTATATATCATGAGGATTCATATGTAACGACCAATTAATACAACTTTTAAAATTGTATCAAATTATATAGTAACATTCTATATGCATTAATTTTATTAGATTAAATACATTATTAATTAGTTTTAGGGAATAATGATGTTACTTTCTTAAAATGGGTAATTCAATCGAGTGAAGAAATTTAAGTTATACTTTTATAATAAAAGCTAATAATAAAAATTAATATAATATTAAAGGATTAATTTAGAGAATTATTGTCAAATAAAAAAAGAAAATGATTTTTTTAATTTCATGTTGAATAAATTGAATTAATGTTATTAATTAATTATTAACAAAACTAAAATTAAATAAGAGTATATTGGGCATATAGCTAAATATGTAAGGAATTCATATTATTAATTAATTATTAACAAGACTGAAATTAAATAAGGGTAAATTGGTTATTCAAAATTTTCTCCTCAGTCAGCCCTTTTAATATATTGTAGATATGAAGAAAAATGCAATGTTTTTGCGTATTTTTTAGATGTAAATGGGTCAGCTTGGTTTAAAACTGATCTACGCAATTCAACAAAACTACACCATGTCCTTATCAAATGATATTTTTAGGAAGAAACTAACTCTAGTGTTGCTGTTGTATTAAAATTTTAAAAATAATTTTACAAACTAAGCCCCTGTTCCGTTAAAACAAAACTCTTTTTTTCTCAAACTTATTTTCAATCACATAATCTCACAATAAAATATTTTATACGTAAATACAAATTTTTTTCAATTTTTTAACAACACATTCTTCTAAAAATCATTATGTCAAAATTTATTTTTCCCAAAAAATTAATTTTAACGGTTGTCAAACAGGAGCTAAGTATCGATCTGGAAAGCCTAAAGGTTAAATCAATAGCATCTTTAAGAGACTTTCTATTTATAAATATCATATTATGCATAATAGAGAGTTTTTTAAATTTAGAGAGTATTTTTTTAGAGTAATATTATTCATACCCAATAGTGTTAAGCAAGCACCAGTCTATATGACAATTATATGATATTAGATGATAAATTCATTTAAATGCAAAATCATATGACTCGTTTAATTAAAATAATAAAATTTAGCCACATAAACTAGTGCTCTAATATCGGTGGGATCAACTATAATGATTTTAGAATGAAGAGAACTTAATTGCAAATATTAAAATATGAAATACTAAAATCACATGAGAAAATGAGTTCAATGGGAAAATGGATTTGTTTCATTTTCTTTTCGAACTCTTTGATGGAATTCAATTTGAACAAGAATTTGAACTATAATGATTTTAAAATGAACAGAACTTAATTACAAATATTAGAAGATGAAAGACTAAAATCACATAAGAAAATGAGTTCAATGGGAAAATGGATTTGTTTCATTTTTCATTTCGAACTCTTTGATGGAATTCGATTTCAACAATGATTTTGTCTAAATCTTGTTTTATAAATACATACCATAATCCAACAATTAGACTCGTGGAGTTTTATTAGTACATTTATTCAAGTCGGAGCTTGTGGGGAATTCATTATACAAGTGCTATACAAGTCCAAAAGGAGGGGAAAAAATCAAGAAATCAATCAAAAAACTATGGTTTTAAGATTTTACAAGAAGAACACGAAATCTTGGTGCAAGGCCTTTATCTGTTTCCCTTTTTTCATAAAACCTCGTTATGTACTTGAATTCCTTCTTATATTTTTCTTCTTCCATAATGTGTAATTGAGTAATTAGTTATGATGAATGATTGTAACATAGTTTTAAACCTTAATTTTGATTAAAAAGTTTTAAATATCCTATTGATGTTGTTAATTACTTTTACTTCTATTCTTAATGTTTGGACTAATTGGCCATTAATTCATCAGATTTTTGCGAGTGATGATTATGCTGAGAGGCAAATTATTGATTGGGCTTGTCGTCGTCATCGTCGTCGATTTTTGGCTGAAGTGATTCTCACTAAAATTTTCCAAACCACCTAGAATCAAATACATAAATTCCATAATTTAAATCATTTAAAAGAACCAAAACATTAATTACTTTTTCCAATCCATTATTGTTTCCCCACTAAAATAGTTATTTTCAAGTGTTTAATCATATGAAAAAATGGGTTCAAATAAGGGGAAAATATAAAATTAAGACGAGAATACCCTTCCCTTAAATGAAAAATCGAAATGAAATGGATGGAAAGGAAATTTTGTGCAATCAAATGGGTAATTAAGGGTAAAAATATCAAAAAATGAAAGGTAGAAACGCTTTGTAGAATAATAGTGAAAAGTATGGACGTTTTGTGCTAAGTACCCTTTTATTAAAATCTATTACATTTTTTATTTTTAACAAAATCAAATAGGAACTCGATAGAGAGTAAGTATATATTTTTATAACTTGCTCTAATAGGAAACAATATACTTGAAGAATACCATTTCATAATTACCAAACTTGGAGAAAAATTTCAAAAATCAAGTCTTAAATCAATAAAAATATAATTCTAATACATATTTTACAACTTAAATAATGATAATTTATCATCATTATAGTCATATTAAAATATAGATTTTATTCCCTTTTTTTATTAAAAAAACTCTCTCGCCTAACATATATCTTTTCTCACAACACATTTTATCTCTACCTTTTCACTTTCTCTCTAAAAACGATTCATCCCTTCCATCACAAAATCTCTAATAATTAATCATATATTGGCCATAAATCGAAAATTCTACTTCATCAATATGTTTCCATTGATTGAGTCACGATGTCATCCTCAGCTATTCTTGGACCTCACTATTGATTCCATTCACGTTGGCAGTAGAATTGAAGGAGCGAAGAGAGCAAGTGACAGATTTAGAGGAGTGGACGACATATCTAGAAGAGCAAAAGGAAAAAATGGAAGAACGAAGTATAAGCCACTGAGTAAGGAGCAACATTTGTAGTTTTGAAATTGGAAGACTTAATGGTGCCACTTCAATGAAGAATTCAAATTTAAGATGGTAGAACGGGAGAAGGTTGGTGAGTGGAGGGTAAGTTTCTTGTAGAATGATGGTAGTGGTTTATAAATTGGAATTGGATGTGAAAGCCCACTGTATCTTGATCATTTGAAAATCCGCAAGTTCACGGGATTGTGGTAAAGTAATATAATGATGAATAGAATGTCGAACTCACGTTGACTATGTGTTTGATTGGGTTAAAATTAATTGCAACTTTAATCAAATAGCAAACAAAATTTGTGATTTTTTTATACTTATCCCTAAATTATCAATTAAACTAATGAAAGTAAGTAAATATATTTTACAAATATGTGAGATGCATTGTTAAGATATCGAATCACCCTTATTATTCCTTTTTAGTATAACAATTAAAGCGACAATTTGAAATCATTCATGTTGGTCAATGTTTCTAATTTAATTGAAAGTCTATCTCGACAACGATCAAATCTATTTCCCTCATGTGACCATTTCATCTCTCGATGAAAGATGCAAATATGATAAATGCATTAACAAATGCTGAACATTTATGGAAACATATAAAGCATAGATGTATATCTCTATCCTCTGTCGAACCTTATAATGTTATTATATTGTGCTTAAATCATATTGTCTCTCTCGATAACAATAAAATTCACTAACAATTCAAATGGTACCATTTAACCACAAAGATGGGAAATTAAAGGTAAAGAAATAGCGAAACCAATTCACATATTTCAACATTTTTTTGTAATAAGATCAAGATATTCTTTATGCTTATAAGTTCTTTCGGTTTATTCAAATTTTGTGTATTATTGGATTTTCTGAATTCAAATACTATTCAAATAAGATTTACTATTGATCATGCACTGTGAATTATCTTGTGACATAAAAGGTCATATGTTTTAACAAGAGTCTATATTTCGTAAAATGTTTGCATGAATATGACCTATTAAATGTGTTTTCTGTGTTGTTTGGGATTGTATCTATCTTAATAGTGACTATTTGTGATTTGATATGTGTTAACTGTTATCATTTGTGATCGGTATATATTAACTATGACTATCTGTGATCAGGTCTGTATTAATTATGATTGTTTGTGACAGACCTGTATTAATAAGAATATGTAGTTTATAAGCTTCTGGTTATAAAGTTTTAAAATGAGTCTATATTTTATAAAATGCCAGCATGAATGAGCCAATTGGATGCGTTTTCTTTGTTGTTTGTGATCACGTTTGTGTTAACTATTACGGTTTGTGACCAGGTCTATGTTATCTGTAACTATATGTGATCAAATCTGTGTTAACTGTGATTGTTTGTGATCAGACTTGTGTTAACTACGATTGTCTATGACCTGTAATGCGTTGAATGTGACCTACTATTTTACGATTGTGACTGTTTATAGCAAATACATTATCAACATCTTCTTCTGTACGAAAAGTAACCTAAATTTCGTTGATATAAGCCCGAATAATTCCATTCATTTACATTGATTTCATTTCATACATTAAAGCTATACATAAAAAAAACCACAAAATGTAGTAACAATCATACAAAATTATTGGGATTTTGTTGGGGGTCATACATGCATTGATCCCGTCGAAGAACCTGCTTCAGAGCGACTACTCCGCCTAGCGTATCTTATTGCCCGCCTCGGGTTCTATAAAAAAAACCACAAAATGTAGTAACAATCATACAAAATTATTGGGATTTTGTTGGGGTTCATACATGCATTGATCCAGTCGAAGAACCTACTTCAGAGCGACTACTCCGCCTAGCGTATCTTATTGCCCGCCTCGGATTCTATATGCTCGGTTCCACAATCACATCCCTAGTATTAAAAAGGTGATAAAAAGTTGTGACTTATAATTTGAATTAAACATGTCACAGTTACATATAACACAATTTATAGGTCAGAGTTACATCAAATTGCAATTCATGAGTCACAATCACATACCCCCAATTTGTAGATCACAATCACATATTAAATCACTAAATTTATAGGTCAGAAATCTCTTCTCTCTCATTCACAATTGCATCACATACCATTTACCACCATCGACAATCACCACACCATCACTCAATTCACACACAGAAGAGATAATCTTTTACAAAAGAGATTGGTCAGGATTAAGTTAAATATTATAGGCTATCTTATTGGGATGAGCACAATATTTGTGGAATTAATTGCACAACTATTTTTCTCTCATTCAGCGCGACAAGGCAACAAAATGTTCTTCTTTTAGGTCCAATGCTCATCAAGGCTTCAGTGATATCATCCACAGGAAATGGCATTTGGAGCCTATTAAACAACTATTTAATACTAATAATGATTGATTTGTGGACTGTTTCAATAGAAGATTTTGGAATATTATTTGCGTGGAAGGCTAAAAGTATGATGGAGACATGGAAGAAAGGGAATTTAGTGAGAGAAATTAGTGTGGCAATTATAGTAAATTAAAAATTTGATAAGATTAAAAACAGTTAAGATATTAATTATCATTATTTATTTCTTATAATCAATTTATTAATATATTAATTTTATTTAAATTTAAATTAGTACCTGATTTATGAAAAAAATAAGGAAAAATTGCAACAGCGGTATCAAATATTTCATTAAATAGCAGATTTTGTAAAAACCTTTTATTTGTGTCGCCCACGGTACCAAACTTTTTAAAATGTCACAGCTAGAGTCCGAGTGGATGAAAACTGTTAATTTGACCGTAGTTGACCAAAAATCAAAAGTTCGACCAAATTTTGACTAATTTTGAAATAACTAAAATAAAATAATTAAGTCAATAAGAAGAAGAAGAAGAAAATAATGTTCATTTTCTTTCCACACTCCACATATCCCACCCCAAAACCAAAAATCAAAAACCACCACCTCCGTCGTTCCCCCGCCACACACCCACCTCCACCTCCTCTGAGTTCCTCTACTTGGGTACACTAGTCAGCTCCCGAGATGCAAATGTTGGCTCCGTCACCACCCAAAATGAAAAGAACACCGCTGGTGCCATTTCGCTAGATTACCAGCGGCTGGGGTCGTTGGAGCTCCACTTTCTCCCGCCCCTGCAACATCAACACTCACACCAAAATTACAAAGATGTTACTGCATACAACCCTCGTTCTTCTTACTCTTCCTCAAAAGAAAATGAAGAAGAAGATTTTTTTCACCAAGAAGGTCCACGGGAAACAATGCTAGTCCATTTCGCACGAGGTCATACCCTCCTAAAAGCTTAAACCCAATTAATTTGAACTCTCCAACTCATTCTTCGTAGTAGCCCATCAGTGGTGCTAAATTCTAGTAGCCCCAAGAGCTTAGCATCAAAACATCGGATAGCTTACTGAATTTTTTGACTCCTTTACCGTGTTATATCCCACAGCCTCCACCTCGGGAGCCTTGGGCATATACGCCATTTTTGCCTTCATCATCTGAGGATGGGGCTCGTAATTCCGCGCCTAAGAGTTTTGAGTTTTTGGGTATTAGAAGAGGACCAACCTCATATCGTCCCCCGCCTCCACCACCACCGCCACCACGGAGACACACCCAGAAGAAAATAGAAGAGTTTAAGAACAAAAGAAATGATGGAGTTCATGTTGATGTTGACGAGAAATTGGGTGGTTGTGTTTGGGGTAGTAATTCAAGGTTTTGGCGAGAGGTAGACGGTGGAGGCGAATAGGATAATGGCGGCACTGAGGTTTTGGTGGTTTTTTATTTTTGGTTTTGGGGTGGGTGTGGTGTGGGAATAAGATGAACAGTGTTTTCTTCTTCTTTTTTTACTTAATTCTTTTATTTTAGTTATTTTATATGTACTATATAAAATTACATTTTTATCCTTTTAAAATTAGTCAACATTTAGTCAAACTTTTGATTTTTGATCAACTAATAGTTTCCATCCACTTGGACTCCAACTGCGACATTTTGAAAGGTTTGGTACCGTGGGTGACACAATGAAAAGTTTGGGCAAAGTGCTACTTAATGAAATGTTTGGTATCGCTACTGCAATTTTCTCAAAAAATAAAGTTAAAAGATATGAATTTGCTTAATGGGAAAATTTCATAACTAAGAGGTTATGTTTCCCTAATTTCAAATTTAAAAAATTAAGTTTAAAATTTCAAATCTCAGATTTGTCTTAAAATTTTATTTATAAATAAATAAATTAAACATACATTTTATTAATTAAATATATTAAGGTCACAATTCCATAAAATTTGGTCTCAAATTTCATATAATTGGTCACATATTATTCATTGATCACAAATCACAAATTTTATATGTCTCAAATTATCTTAGGTCACGATTCAAAAATTTTATAGGTCACAATTTATTATCGGACACAAATAATAAATATATATATCACAATTTATTCATCGATCACAAATCTATCAAATTAATAAGTTACATATTATTCATTGGTCACAAATCACAAATTTTATATATCACAGCACTGCAACACCGCCACCAACAAAGCCACCACTACTAGATTTAATACACTCCTAACAAAAATCATCACAACCACACCTGCCATCGCCGCCACCAGTCACCACCGCCCCCACCACCATTATTTTTGCAACACCACCATCACCATACCGCACCAACAACACCACCGCACATGCCACCAGTCACCACCTCCAAAACAACACCACTCACCACCATACGGCAACCACTATACACCGCACACACCACAACACATGCCACCAGTCACCACCGCCAAAACAACACCACACACCACCATACAGTAACCACTATACACCGCACACACCACCGTCACAACCACACCACCCACTACACACCCATGCACCCAACCTCAACCACTGGACATAGCACCACAGCTAACCATCGCACACAACACCACGACCAACTACACTGCACCTAACCACTGCGACGCTCCACCACCGGACATAGCACATTACCCAACCACTCATGACCACCACCGCACACAGCACCCAACCACCGCACCAAAAATAATAAAACAAAAAAGAAGAAGAAGAACTACAGCGCATGAAGGAAAGCCGTCATCGCTGCACCGTGATGAGTCATCGGCATCAGTCGCTCACAGTGTTGGCCGATGGTCGCATCATCGAAGAGCTCCGCTCGTGTCTCCGATGGTTGCTGTGCGAGGAAGAGGGGAGGGAGAGACGAGAGAACAGTCGGGGAAGAGAGTGAGAGAGAGAGAGAGAGAGAGATAAAATTAAGGTTTTAGGTTTAGGTAATTATGATTTAAGAGAGAAGATAAATGAAATAGATGAATTAATATCTGATTTTTGTATAAATAAAGTTTATATTTGAAATTTGAAATTAAAACTTTAAAATTCTGATCTTGTGTAATTTCAACTTGCTTAATGAGAACAATACATAACTTCTAGTTTTAAAGATCATATTTCATAAATAACAAACTCATTAAAATATTTCAAAAATTAGGTGGTAAATAAATTTATTAAGTATTAAAATACAATATAATATACATTAATTATTTCTACCCATGCCACCTCACCTACCCCCATCATATCACTCCACTACACCACATTCCTTCCACCTTTTCACCGGAGNATTTCATAAATAACAAACTCATTAAAATATTTCAAAAATTAGGTGGTAAATAAATTTATTAAGTATTAAAATACAATATAATATACATTAATTATTTCTACCCATGCCACCTCACCTACCCCCATCATATCACTCCACTACACCACATTCCTTCCACCTTTTCACCGGAGACAGCCATCGGCTCCTGATGACTTAAAAAATTTTAGAAAATTAAAAATTGGAAATCACATCCCACCCCATGGATCCACCTACCACCACTCTCATTCACTGACACATGTCATCAGTGACTAATTGTGACCAAGTTTGTATTTAATGTGACTAACTGTGACCAAATTT
>CAIGRN010184946.1:0-11078 GCA_903798345.1 Fraxinus anomala | reverse complement strand
ATGCACGCATGATTCGAGGACTCAATTCTATCATTGGCTCGTAACGACTTTGACTGTTTTGACTCCGTCCCTCTATTCGTGGAGTACTTTGCTGCTCTTCATATCGTTTGATCACAAATTGGACTGTTCATTGGCTTGCTGGCTCCTTATCGGAGTTCTTATGAGGTATATTGCTTTACTTTTCATATCCCCAAATACCAATGTCCCACTAGACGTGTCAAATTGTTTCGCGTAGAAATCGCTAATAATTAAAAGAAGGTTTAGACGATTGTGTAATGAACAAATCTTTCGAGAAAAAGTCTCAACGAGTGGCACTTTATTTATGAAGATTACAATTTGTAAGAAGTAAAATGCCTCCAAGGGGCACAAGCACACAAAGCAATTTGAAAGTTGACAGGAAGAATTAAAAGAAATGAAATTACATAATTCTCTGTTTGAGAGTGATTGATTCGTTGTCCTTTTCTTTTATGTTTTCTTCTTCTTTTATACTTCTTTGACAGTTTTCCTTGTAGAACCATTTAAAAACTGATCATCGCCTTATAACGACCCATTCTCTTCATAATGACTGACGTGTCAAGGAACTACCGTTTGTAACTGCTGCCATTATTTCCCTCTTTTAACTGCTTGCAACCGAGATTTTTAGATCGTGGAATGTGATATGATTGCTCGTCAACGGTTTCAATAGCTGTCGCTTTAAATAACAATAAGACGTTACATTCGTTCAGATCTTGGGCGACTCGAAGGCTTGGGCGAGGATAGGAACCGTCGCTCTGAACGACAATAAGACACTAGATTCGCTCAGATCCTGAGCGTCCTGCAGGTTTGGGTGATGATGGGCTTTCGCTATATTTTACATGGTCTCATTTAGGCCTATGCTTCGAATTTCCTAACTGGGGTCTATTCTTTGGACCATTTAATTGAGCCTTATTTCTGTATGTCAACAACCCCACTTCGAAAAACATCATTCTCAGAGATGCACACTTCAGTTTCCTCACCAAAAATAAAGAATTCCTATCTAAACAGCCACAACAAGTCCTCCTCGTTGATGAAGCTGGCAAACTCCACCAGCAGCTCAGCTTTCCTTACAGTCAGAAAGTTATCAGATTGATACAGCGCCATCCATTAATTTTCCAAATCGAGTTTGAAATTGAGTTGGCCGAGGTCGAAATGCCTGGATTGATGGCTTGCAATGCTGAGTTTGGGCTATCCCAAAAGAGAAAAGTGAAGGCATGGAAAATGCCGGATCCCAATTAAAATATGGGTTATTCAGTACGCTTGTGTTGGGATTTTAGGTTTTAATAAATTTTAAGTTATGGAGTCCAAGAGATTTTTGTCGGTGGTGGTGGTGGTGGTGGAAGAGGAGAAAGAAATATATTTTTATTTTATTTTTTAATAATATATTTGGGACTCGTTTGTACTTTTTTTAAAAAAATTGGAATTATATTTGCATTTAATTCTTTATTTTTCTTTTCTTTTCTTTTTTCATTTAAATAGGATGGTATATTTATCATTTCGCACTTTTTTATTGAAGAATTGGATGGAAATGATGATTTCCGCAATGAAAAGTGTAAATAGGGGTAAAAATGCAATGTTGAGACGTTTTGCATAATGAACTCCATACATAAGAACATTTTCTGCTAATAATGCTTGTTTTATGGTGTGAATAATGTTTATTAGGTTCTCTTAATAAATATATCATTTTTGTGATAATTGTGATGATTACCATATATTAGGAGGATAGATTCAAGAGAACAAATGAACAATGATGATCTGACTTACCCAATAAGTTTGCCTAATTTCACTGCTTTTACTCGATCGATTCTTAACTTGGCTTTTGATGTCCCAATTTTCACCTTACAAGCATGCTTCAAGACAACAATGATATGCATTATTAGAAAGTATATGAATATTTTGTTATAAACTTAAAAAGAAAAGAGAAGAAAATAGAGAAAGTCAAGAAATTTGTGTATATTTTATTGAGAATCAAGATCACATATTTATTGATTACAATTAGAGTTGCAGGGTATAAGCTTCATTCACTAATAATATTTTTGGGTAATTAACACATAACGTCCCAACTTTCATAGTTATTGTGGAAAACATCCATACCTTTTATTTTTTAGCATTTTCACCGTAATTTCCACATTTCATTGCGTAAAAAGTCATTTTATCTATTTTCTCAATTAAAAATTGTAACCTTCTCTTCATAAGACAAAAAAAAAAACTAATTGCAATCATACTCCTGAATTTTTTTAAAAAGTGCAAATGAGTCTCAAATAAATTATTAAAATGATAATTAGTATATAATGTCCATATCTTTCACTGTTATTGCGAAAAGTCCATACATTTCATTTTTTAGCATTTCACTTTTAATTACATATTTGATTATGCAAACCATCATTTCCATCCATTTTCATTCAATTTCTCAATAAATAATAGTGAAATAATGAATATACCCTCCTATTTAAATAAAAAATATTTTCAATTTTTAATTTTTTTAATAATTTATTTGGTATTCGTTTACACTTTTTAATTTTTTTTAAATTTTTAAATAAATTTAATTGGGACTCGTTAAAAAATTAAATTTTAAAATAATTTATTGGAGACTCGTTTGTAGTTTTTCAAAATTTTTGGATTATGGTTGCAATTAGTTCTTTAGTTTTTTATTTAAATATGATGATATATTCGTCATTTCACAGTTTTTTATTGAGAAATTGGATGAAAATGGATAGAAATAATGGTTTGCGCAATTAAATTAGGGTGAAAATGCCAAAGAAATAAAAGGTAATGACTTTTTTGCAATAATAGTGAAAGGTAGGGACATTATGTGCTAATTATTATTTTCATAATTTATTTGGGACTCATTTGCAATTTAAAAAAATTGAGACTATGATTGTAATTAGTTTTTCTTTTCCCTCTTGTTTTATTGAGGCGTCGTTTGATTCTCATTATGGTAGAGATAGAAATTCAAAATTGATAGCTTGATGTTAATGATAATGGTCATATTTATTTTTTATGGATGAAAAATGAGAAACAAACGGAGGCTTAAAGAGAAGGGTATATTTGTCATTTCACAATTTTTAATTTAGAAAATGGATGAAAATAACATTTTGCGTAATGAAAGGTGAAAATAAGGGTGAAAATGTTAAAAAATGAAAGGTAATGACGTTTTTCATAATAATAGTGTAAGGTGGAGACGTTATATGCTAATTACCCTAATATTTTATTTACAACTCTCTCTCTTCAATGACTATTTACATTAACTATCTTGTTAAAAATTTGTTTGGCAAAAACTCTATTGTTCAAAAATATAAAACAACAAAAAAGAATATAAATAGTTTAGAGTAATAAAATTGTTTCGTTAAAACCTTATCAAGAATATCTAATTTCAATTAATGAAAACCCTTGTATCAAGCCATCCATGTATTATAAGCCAATGTCTTCAATATTACAATTCTGGTTAAGTATGTTCCATGTCATATTGCTACAACCCCAAGTAATACCGTCTTCCTACAAGATATTTATCAATCTTTGTTTGACTTTAGTCAGTATGGTGGCTTGTTAATAAATTATATTGTTGATCTATTCGGGATTCTTGTATACAATTTATAACATACAAGAGTAAAACCATAAGATTATATTGAACGTAAATATCCTATAGGTTATGTATATTTATTACACAAAAAAATAAGCTGAAAAAATCTGATTGAAGGGAAAATAGTACAATACTTATTTAAATATGCTATAAAAATTGTCTTAGAAAATCTTACCAAAAAACTTAGTGGAACAAAATCTCAATCAAGGAAAAAGATTGCAACGTGCATTTACTTCCTCTTACGATAATATCATTTGAACTATATGATTCATGCATATTAATCTTTCAAGGATTGTATTAATAGTAAAATTTTGTACGTATTTATTAATCTTTCAGATGAGTTGGCTATAGCCATATTTATTATACGCATATCAAGTTTCACGTATTGAAAGGATAACAAGATACAAACTTTTGATTGAATCCAACACATGATAACTTATCTATTTATACAAGTCATTGCAAAATTTATCTTAAGCGTCGTGCATTATATATTACGACTTTATTTTTATCATTTCTTTCCATATAATTATATACATTTTCTGTTCGAACTGCAGATTCAGAAATTTCAAGTTTCTTTGGTAAGTTCAATTTTGCTATGATTGCATTATTTTATTTGACAAATATTTATACATTGGTATTTTTCGATGAATTTCTTTCAATATCCTCACAGTCATTCATCATATGAAGAGCTACATTAGATATAAAAATGTTTTCAACAACTTTTTTTCTCGATTCCATTTCTTTTTTTCACAATGACATAATTTATCGAGATATCTCGATTTTTATTATTTCAAGTACCTGAACTTCTTTTAGGATTTAACAATTTGTTACGTCTAAATGCTCACCAAAAGTATATGACTCCTCAATGAGATCATCTTTACTATTTGTTCAATTTTCATTAATATATATTCTTTGCTCACCAAAAGTATATGACTCCTCAATGAGATCATCTTTGCGATTTGTTCAATTTTCATGAATATATATTCTAGTGCATTGTGGTGGAGTGACTTTACACATATTGCTCTAAAAAAATATTCAAATAGGAAATATTAGACTTTGACAATGAGCTAATAGAGAGAATTATGATGTTGACACGATGCATATTAGTTATGAAGTATCTTTCAAATTTGATAGATGTAGAAATCTCCAAGTAGTCTATAAATCTCACTAGCTCACATTCGATTTGTCTCTTGTTTGTAAGACTTGATTCATGCTTTCAACCACGACCATATATTCTCATATTTCTTTGGATTAAGTTGTAAAATTCATCTTAACTATGAATATAAATTCTACACTTGAAATTACATTTGAAAGTGTACTCTAAAATTAATAATATTTGTTTTTATGTAGAATTCACACTATTATGGTTTTGATGATCTACAGGGGAAAAGATTAATGACTACTTAGTAAAGTTTTGATATTACGTTAAGGCAAATATTTCTTGTACATAATTATTTACATAATAATGAGGTGTCAAAATATAAGTGGAGAAGTTATTTGATTGATGGAATTTTGATCAAATTAAATTTCGTTATATTATTTGTTGGTAAACCATTATATAAGTTGTTATGTACTTATAGAACTACCGTTACATTAATATGATTTTGAATAAATAAAAAAATATTTCACAAAGTCATTAATTTTATACAAATGAATTTATTTTATAATTTTTATTTACTTTCTTAAGGTGGATACTAAAGTTAGTTTAGAAGATAAAAAGGATTTGGAGGCGTATTCATTTTATTAAATTGTAAATTACATTTCATCACAATTAATGCTACCTAAATTGATGTTGTAACACTAATGAAGCTAAGTAGCATTACTCTTTAAATAAATACATCACTTAATGTTATGTAATTACTAACTAAATTGGTGCTTAACATTAATGATGGTGAATAATGTTACTCTAGAAAATAAAGTGCAATACGACACTTGTCCACATTGTCATCGTAATTATAGTTTTTACTTCAACTCAAACATGGATCATACATACTATATAAACTAAAGTGCAATGTGACACGTCCACAATCGTCATCTTGATTATCGTCCGTCTTTCACCTCAAGTCTGGAGGAGGGAGGGGTGTGGTACAAAATAAAATGCAATACGACAATCGCCCACGATGGTCGTTTTAATTATCATCTTTATTTCACCTAATACGTGGGTCATGCATACAAAAAAAGTACAATACAACACGTGTTCACGATCGTTATCATGATTATTACCTTTATTTCACCTTAAACGTGGACCATACATACTATATAAAATAAAGTGCAATATGACACGCATCCACGACCATCATCGTGATTATCGTCTTTCTTTCACTTCAAGTATGGGGTCATACATACGATACAAAATAAAAATCAATACAACATGCGTCCACAATTGTCGTTGTGATTATCGTCATTATTTCACCCCAGGTGTGGATCACACATACAAAATGCAGTATAATACGACACAAGTTCATGATCGTCATCATGATTATTGTCTTTATTTCACTTCAAGCATGGGTCATACATACGATACAAAATAAAGTCCAATACGACTCACATCCACTGCTATCATCGTGGTTATCACCTCAAGTGTGGATCATACATACGATACAAAATTAATAAATGCAATTCGACAAGCGTCCATGATGATCCTCGTATCATCCTAATTTCATGTCAAGATTAGGTTATACATACAAAATAAAGTATCATACATTCACGTTATCATGATCATCGTGCTTATTTTACCTCAAACCCAGATCGTTAATAAAGTGCAATATCACACGTGTTCACGATCGTCAGTCCTTATTGTGATCAAATGTGGGTTTCCATGGACTTCACATGTAGCACAAAATTTGCACTCCAAAGTTTCCTTGAAAACCCCAATAATAACTCCACCACACGTTACAAAAAAAACCTGTCCACTAACCCTGCCCTGCTTCGTCCCCGTTAATCTTTTGCTAGGTTTTTAATTTCCCTTTCTGACTTTCATCGTGCTTCACCCACCCACTCCACGCCTTATATAATTCAATTTCTCCATTGGTTTTTCGTTTTGGACCTGGTACATGCCCACTCACCCCATACAATATATCTGCCCTTAGGACGAAACAATTTCTAGTAAAAATAATCCAAAATTAACACCCCCTAAATCAAAAGCCCCCACTGCAAAAATTAAATCTTGATCTTGAGTTCTAAGGTAACACACCTACCAATTCCTTTCTGTTAATTTATGATTTATTTTGATTTATTTTAGACGTGCCATTGTTGTATTATATATAGATATAGATACATACACGTATGTGTAACATTGGTAACAATGTCGTGTGTGCGTGTAACCTGCTAGAGCTCCTTTCATGCCCAAAAATGGTGACCCAGAAGAGAAAAATAATACCATTTTTGCCAATTAATTTGAATTAATCTTAAATATTTTTTCTTCGGTTTTGATTATGAAAACTCAATTTTTTTCGTATAGTGGGTCCAGTGAATTTGGTACTTCCTATTTTATTTTTGTTGTATAATTTTGGCTGAGACTTTCTTTTTACATTTTCTGATCTTGGCTAAATCATTCTTTAATTTTCCTAGGGTTTTTAATTTTTACTTTAATTAGGCTATTTTAGGGTTTATTTTGATGTTTTCCCCACCTAATTTGGAGATTTGGCTGCAAATTGGAGGCCATTTTTTGCAAGATGTGACTTTTTGACAGGGGATTACTTAAAGAATCAAGTTTTGAAGCAAAAGGTGGATGATTTCCACTATTTTGACCTTGCGGTGTTCAGTGCAAATATACTTTGGAGATTGTGATTTCCTGCCCTTTTTTGTTTTATATTTTTCTGGGAATTGAATTTCTGTATAATATGCGCGGTCTACGTATTTATGCAGGCTCAGTTAGTCGGTGTACATTTTCGTGGAATGAGCCGAGAGAAGTTGAATAATGAGTATTATTTATGCCAATACGTGGCATATTTGGTAATTTAGATGATATCTTCACATTAACTTTTATTCATTTTGAATCATTGAAGTAATTGTTTTTTTTATGAAACCATTTCTATTCTTTGTTTTATTCTGCGAAAAATCATTTGGATTTTGATTTGCTTGATTTATGGTAAATTTCAACATCTTATTATTTATTGAAGATTATTGGATTTTTTATTGTAATTTATCTACTTGTATTCAAGGTTGGTTGGGAGTGTGACAAAGATCACAGGATCTCGAGAACTTCAGTTTTGAATCTTTACATTGGAAAAGTGAAGAGTTGGCTAATTTCACGAAGCCAAGGAATGATATGAATAATAATATAAGAAACATGTTAAATGAATCAAATATCAATATTGTATATTAGTTTCCCGTTGTACATACATATTATTTTTTACTTGTAAGGTCATCTTTGGCTAGACTGGTGAAGGCAAATTGTTGGAGGCAAGTTGATCTGGATTTCACTACATTCAGCTGTTCCTGGGTTTATTTTGATCCTTTGGCAAGGCAAATTGTTGGAGCCCACATCTGTAATTCCCTGTGTTAGGCTATGGATATGTTTCGGTTTAACTTACATTTGAACATCACCTGCCACTAAAACTTGTAGTATTAAATTATGGAAGTGACTCCCTCTTCTGGTGTAAATGGTGTTGGAGAATCTAATTGCCCCGAACTGGAATCAAATGCACCTCTCGAGTGTGATGGAAAATCAGACTGCACTGAAGATGTCGTACCAGTTAAAGCCGCAGAGCTCAAAGTTGATGACTTAAAGGTTGATGTGGGAAGGCCTCTCGAAGAGAGAGAGGGTGGTGGAGATCAGTTTATTCTCCAAGGAGTGCCTGCTTCAGAAGGCTTCTGTAATGGAGATGCTTATTATGACTCTGATGCTGACGGACAAAATTTATCTTATGATTCCCGCAATTTCGCAGATGATAACTTAGATAAACGAGGTGATTTAGGAGGATCAAATCCTTTGACTGAGAAATCCAAGTTCACTGTGGATATAGCTGAAAGTGGACTACTTTCTAAAAACCAGGAGGGAGAATCATCTCATTCAGAAATCCGCCTAGAACAAGACGAACCTGTAGCAGTGTGGGTGAAGGTATATTTCTCTTTCTTATTTTGCTTCTGTATTCCCGGCTCTCATTTTTTGCAACTTCTAGTTTATGTTTCAGCATGTATTGCTCAAAGGTGTACAATGAAGTACTTTTCACATACATAAGTAGTCTCCATTCTGGGATATATGATCTGATAGATGTCAAAAGATTCTGCTGTCAAATACGTTTATTTACATGGCTGGTCAAATATACACTGCAAACCATCCTAAGAATTAAGAAAAGTTTGTGAAATGCACATGATGGAATCTATTCCATTGAGTGCAGAGGTTCAGTTTATAAGACACTAAACATCATTCTTATAACACTGGAAGTATACATTAAGAACACTGATAATATTTGACTAATAAACTGAATTTCTTTGATTTATTTCGAAGACAGGAGGTTGAATGTTAAACATAAATCATAGTTCAATTATCCCTTAATCTAGTTCAAATGAAATGTTATAAATGCTGTGATCAGTCCACTGATAGTTAGAAAAACTCCTCCATATTTTTCTTAATTCTAAATTTTTTTTTTTTTTTTTGGAGTCGCTAGGTTGAATTGTAACAAATATTAATTCAACTATTTCTTATTCTAGTTCATCTGCAAATACTTGAATTCAGTGATTAGTCTATATAATATATACAAAAACCCCTTCCTATTTATTTTATTTAAATTTTTGCAAATCAAGGTGGTTATTGTCGTCTAAAAACTTTGCTGCTATCTTCTTATTGCAAAAGCTCTGTACGGGAAAACAGGATTTGCCCATTTTTATCAATTGTGGGGTTTCTCTAAATTTGAAAGTTATCACGCTTCGAGCTAAAATGTTAAGAAAAAATTCGAAACTTGATCGCTTTATTTTCTTAAATGTCAAAAAAACTTCTCAAGACACGGGTTGATAGATGACAGTAAAACATGCATACTAAATAATTATTAACCTCAAAGACTTAAAAACTATAATAAGAAAGACTAAGAACTTTTCACTAATTAATCTAGGATTTATTCATATTTGAATGTATCATTTAAATTGATAGTAACAGTCCTGCTCCTAAAACAACAGAAATCTTCAACATCAAATTTCTTATATTTATTGAAATAAAACAATAATATTGTGATGAAATTCATTCTAGATCTTAAGAGTACATTATACCTCACAAGTTAATTATGGTGTAAACTGCACATTTCTCATTTTTGGAGGCTGATCTTTGTAATTTTGATACCTTCTGGTTGTCCTTTTTAAGAATTCCTTCTAATTTCTGTGTATAATATATACAGTCGGGATGACTCTGACTTTATTGTTGACTGGCAGGATAATAAGACCATCCAGTGGATTTTGACTATAATTAGTTCTGAGATGTAACTAGTGTGTGACTGCTTTTAGTTGATATTTATTGGGGTGTTAATTTTTAGATTTAGCATGGGGACCAGCATCTTGGAGCCAGGAGACCTAGTTTTAGAGATGAGTAAAAAATAGAATTGTGTAAAGGCTTTAGCAGGTTGGCTCAAATGGGGGAGCGACTAGCTAGCTGACCAAAAAAGAGTAAGTGGCATTCCCGAGAATTTTATGAAGAAAAATATATTTCCAGGTAATCTATGGAAGAAGTAGTAGAAGTGAAATAGACTAGCTAACCAAAATAGAGTATGTGGTATTTCTGAGAAGGTCATACCTACCTTGAATTTTATAAATTAAATACATTTCCAGGTAATCTATTGAAGAAAATAATAGAAGTGAAATAGCTTTCTTTAATTAAGGTGAATAAAGTAACTTCCAACGGACAATTTACTTTCCTCTATTATTCCTTCAAAAGCTCTACTGTTTGCTCTGTCCTTGCACCACAATAAACACAGAGACAGAATCCAAAGAATGGAATTTCTTGCATGGAGTCAGATTTTGTGCCATAGTTAGTAAATCGTAGTGGTCTTTTGGTTCTTGCCTATAATACTTCTATCACAAGGAGATTCTTAAAGTACTCAAATGTGTTGCTTATTCTAGTTTTCCAGGAAACATCTTTTGAAAGTTTATTCACACTAATAATTTTCTGTTTATATGCTATAGTGGAGAGGGAAGTGGCAACCAGGAATTAGATGTGCAAGAGTGGACTGGCCATTATCGACTTTGAAAGCAAAACCAACTCATGACAGGAAACAGTATCTTGTAATCTTCTTTCCCCGCACAAGAAATTATTCTTGGGCAGATGTACAGCTAGTTTGTCCAATTAGTGAATTTCCGCAGCCCATTTCATATAAGACACACAAAGTTGGTGTGAAGACTGTCAAAGATTTGACTCTTGCTCATCGGTTCATCATGCAAAAGCTGGCTGTAGGAATGCTAAATATTCTTGATCAATTAAATTGCGAGGTTTGCTTTTGAAAGTGATTAAACACATGTTTATCTGTCTGTCTATGCCCCTGTTTGACATCCATTC
>CAIGRN010184925.1:0-11784 GCA_903798345.1 Fraxinus anomala | reverse complement strand
CAAAGGAGTTTGCAGAAATCATCAAAGGTATTATTTCTATCACAGTTTCTATCTAAATACAATGTAGATCCGTGTATGGAAATTGAAAATTGCTTATTTTCCGCTGCGCATGTTTAAGTAGATTCCCAACATACATTTCCATTGCAATATTATCGATCGCATCACGCAAGAAACAATATTACTTTGAATTTTGCAAACAAATCATCTACTATACAAACATATCAATTTACTATGATGAATGATAGACTCCTCATATTTAATCTTAAGGAAGTATGATCAATTATTACTTTGCATTATCTTTATGAGTATTTGAGTGGGCCAATGGGCCCCAAGTTATTTTGTATGCATAGTGGAGATAGAATCGTATTTCAGTTAATTGTAGTGGAGATATCTTTATTATATCCGTTGTACTTGAGATTTTGTATTGTATTACAGGGTGATGTAGTCTATAGTTTAGAGGAAAATTTTAAAATCATAGTGATAGATATTTTTAGAGTCGTGTACCTTAAAGTTTGGTTTGCAAGCACTCACTATTGCATCTCGTGAAACTACATTAGGTCTCATCTCTTCGCAGAAACTCAGGCTCATACAACTTATATTTCAAGTTCGACCCGCACATGAATATATGACTCTGACTTGGGGGACTATTTGTTGACGCCAAAAAATTGCATAGCTTGCGCGTGGTCAAAGGTCTCACGTTAATTGACTTGGCATTAATTAATTATGTCAAAGCGATGGGATCAATTGAATAAATTCGGATCATCTTGGTTTGAGCTTGGTCCATTAGCCCCAGGCCCACCTTTGACCATTTCAATTTCTATAAATAGGCAAGATAACTCCACATTTAAAGTAACTTTCCACCTCCTCTAGCCACTCCCACTCTCCTATATTCCCTTGCATTTTATACATATTACTTTGGCAGCTGACTTCACCGCTGGAGTGCAAGTGGTCGAATCTCCAACAAAAACCACAACCACCACCACTATCGAATCTCCATCCACCATTACCAACCACCACCACTATTGCACCACCACTACCACCATTAACAAACCACATCACACCACAACCACCACCCAACAAAAAACCCCAAACCCGTCACCACCAACACATCCCCACCACGTAGTCGCGTCACCCCAGATCCACCACTACCCTCATTGCCGCCAACAACACATGCATCACCACACCACAATCACAACCCAACAAAAAAAACCCCAAACTCGCCACCGCAGAACCTCCACCCCTGTCGCCACTACCTAAATCTAGAACACTAGATTCACCACCACACCACACCATACCGCACCTAACTGGAGTCGATCTTACCACATCATCGCCATACTACCATTCACAGCAGCCCTCGTCTCTCGCCGTAGTGAGCATAGAATAAGCTGTCATGATTCATCGCGATTTGTATACCAGTGAAACCATAGATCTACACGCAGAGTTGTCGGGGTTTGTTAGATCTGGTAGTGGCAAGTGTCGACAATGACCTTCTTTTCGGCAGGCTTCGATTTAGAGAGAAGAGGGAGGGAGATAGTGTGAGTGAATGAGTGAGTGAGTAGTGAGAGAAAATGAGATTGAAAATGAATTAGGGTTTATTTGAAATATTAGTATTATAATATTATTTAAATTAGCAAAATATCCAATTAATACCTGATTTTTGATTAAATAAACTTTATACCAGAGTTTTGAATTTGGAAGTTTAACTACCTGGTTTTATGTAATTTCCTCAAAAAAAATATTATATATATAGAAATCAGTTTATATATATAGAAATTAGTTTCTTTTTGTTCTCTGCCTTTTCATAATTGCTACAGCCCATTTGCTGCATAAAGTACAATATACGCCGGCCTACAAACCAACCCGATCTACTACCCAAGCCTAGTAATCCATTATCCCAGCCCACACTTCAAAACTCAAACCACAGCAAAAACCTAATATACCTGAAGGGAAACTTATCTAGAGATTATCGTCACATCCACGGAACAATTATGACCCTTATATTTGAAGAAAATGACAATCTCTCTCTAGATTTGCTTATCCTTATTTTGGATAGTGTTAAAAAGAAAAATAAGGAGGTTTTTCTTGTTGCAATAAATGTGGTGGAATGACTTTTTGAGAAGTGTGCTGACTCGATCAAACTGTATTTATCAAAACACATAAAAATATCTTTAGGGGTTTTTTAAATGATTATAGTGCAGTTATCACCTCCATTTGCAAGGAGGATGAGAATTTTGAGCTGGGTAATGTGCCTCCTTTATCACATGTGCAATCGATACACTTAACACATACATAATTAGAGAATTACCTATAATTCAATAGTCCCCGACCTCATGTTGATGTGATCCATGATACGAGAGCAAGTCTTAGCAAGGATCCATCGATCGTTGAGGGAGGACTGATGACTAGGTTGCGAGCGAAGCGAGTCAAAGAAGCTATGGAATTGTTTGCTCAAGCTACGGTGGATGAAACGTCGATCACAACAAGCAAGAGTAACAAGTTTCATGTTGAGCTCAGAAGAACAAACCAAATGGATCAATTTGGTTCAAGCAGCGGACGAGAAAACTGTTCTGGAATGCTATGTGACAGCATAGCATAAACAGGCATGCAATTGCATGCCTCTATACCGAAACCAAAGGGGGGCTTTTCAGTTGATCTATGCGACCGTATAGTGTTACGCTTTGCGGCCGCATAGTTCATTCCGGGCGTGGATTTTTTCAATTTTCACGTAATTTTCTATTTAAATTAAAACTCTTGTATGATATATTTTTGATTTCTTTAAGACTTAAATTCCATTTTCAACTAAGTTTTATGGATTCTTATATTTTTGATATCTTTAGGATTTAAATTCCGTTTGTAGATAGGTTTTAGGGATTCCTTATACATAGGAACATTACAATTATTAAGATATTATCGCGAGGCTAATTGCTTTCTTCTCGTTCTTCATTGAATTAATTTTGAACTTATCAAGAATTAATTTCTTGTGGCGTTCTACAAATTCTAGTAAGGTTCATAAGTTTTGTGATCACGGGGTTACGATATCGTTAGCAATTATCTTGGTTCTTGGATTCAATAATTTATTTGGTGGAGCTTTCAAACGTTGATTCTTGGCTTTCTTGGGATTGTTCTAATTTGTCTTGGGTTCCGTAACTACTATTGTTACGTGGGTTTGTATCAGTTGGTATCAGAGCAAGGCTCCAAAAATTAAGGTTATATCCTAGTTATTTTCTTTTTTGTCTGAGTCTTTTGTTTTTATTTTTCGTGTTCTTCGCGTTCTTCATTTTTTTGAGTCTCCAATCCGTAAAATACCAAAAAATGAATTTAAAACTTGTTTGTGTTCTAATTTAGCATACAAATAAGTTTCTGTTTCTTTTGCTAGTATCTAGTTGAATTTTTTAGCAAAAAAAAAAAAAAACTAATTTTGTAAAAAAAGAAAATTCGAAAAAAAAATTGCCAGCATCATACAAGTCTATTTTTTAGTAAAAATAAATCCAAATTCATAAGCGTCCAATCCAAATTCAAGAAATACTTTCTTGATTTCATCCTTAGCGTTTCATTCAAATTCGAATTCCTACCTTCTTTAGTCATGCTTGATCACTTTCCCTACTCTATTATTTGTTTGGACTCCACAAGGTTAAATTTTGATTGAAATCCAATTAATTCTTTGAAGCACTTGCAAGAAAGCATTGAGTGGAAAAAAATAGAGCGGTGATACTAATAGAGGGAAAAAGTCAATTGAGTATTAAACTAGATTTAGGATGTATGATAGGGACGAATCTACTTCAAGCCAGAAGAATAATCAAGTCAACATGTCGGAAGAGGTGATACGACACTTCGAAAGGTTGTTTGAGGATGTAAGAGAGAGATTGGATAGACAAGATACATTGCTTGCTAATTTACGTCGGGAACAATTTAGAGAAATTCCTAACGCAAGGAGGTAAGGAATGCGGGATCATGGAGCGGAATATGCTGGTGATTGGGAAGCGGATAGTGATATTAATGAGGATGCATGGGTAGATGTCAAGTTAGGAAGAATGAGGGATAGATGAGTTAGGCATAAAAGAATGGGTTGAGATATTACTAGAGACGGTGTTGATACAAGTATGTGTAATATCAAAATGACAATTTCTGCATTCAAAGGAAGGAGTGATTCGAAGGCATACTTGGAGTGGGAAAAGAAAGTGGAATTGATATTTGAGTGCCACAACTACTCGGAGGAAAAGAAAGTAAAGATTGTGGTGCTTGAATTTACCGAATATACTATTATTTGGTGGGATCAAGTAGTAATATCTAGGAGGAGGAATCGTGACAGGCCTATTCATACTTGGGAAGAATTGAAAGCTATCATAAGAAAGAGGTTTGTGTCTAATCATTATTATCGGGAGCTTCATCAAAAATTACAAAGCCTCTACCAAAGTTCTAGGAGTGTGAAGGATTATCACAAGGAGATGGAGATTGTGATGATTAGAGCAAATGTTGAGGAGATAGGGAGGCCACCATGGCCCGGTGTTTGAATGTTTGAATAGGAGTATAGCTATTGTGGTACATTATGTGGAGTTGGAAGACATATTACATGAAGCTATGAAGGTGGAAAGGCAATTGAAGAGAAAGAGGACAACTAGATATTCATCGAGTTCTTCGGGTTCTAACTCTTCTTGGAAACTAGAGTGGGATAACAATAAAGTTGATGGAACTATTTCAAAAAGTAGGATTGAGCAGCCAAAGGAAAAAGATGAAGTTTCTAGCAAAGCTATGCCTAAGGTAGATTCCCAGCCATCTAGGAATCAAGATATCAAGTGCTTTATGTGCTTGGGATCGGGATACATTGATTCTCAATGCCCAAACAAAAGGGAGATGATCTTGTACGACAATGGGGAAGTGATGAGTGATGGTGAGGGTAAATATGATGACATTTCATTGTTGGAAGATGGTAGCAATTGTGATGAAGTGGAGTATGTCGTGGGAGAGCTATTGGTCATACGACGAGCTCTTAGCACTCAAATCAAAGTGATTGACTTGGAGCAACAAAGGTTCATGCAAGATGCCATGTCAACAATAAGGTATGTAGTATGATTATTGATGGGGGTAGTTGTACCAATGTGGCTAGCACAACACTTGTTGAAAAATTAGGATTAACTATGCTAAAATATCCTAAGCATTACAAATTGCAATGGTTGAATGAATGTGGAGAGGTTAAGGTGAATAAGAAAGTGTTAGTGAGTTTCTCAATTGGGAGGTATCATGAAGAAGTGATGTGTTATGTAATTCCTATGCATCCTGGGCATATTTTGTTGGGAAGTCCATGGAAATATGATAGGAAGGTGATTCATGATGGGTACAAAAATAGGTACAACTTTACTAAGGGTGGGAAACCTATTACTCTTACACCGTTAACACCATAACAAGTATATAAAGATTAAATCAAGTTGAAAAATGAGGAAGAAAAAAGGTTGAAAGAAAAAAAGAGTGAATAACAGAGCAAGAGATTAAATAGCGAGGTTGCTAAAAGTGGGAAAAAAGTAGAGCCACATGAGAGAAAAGAAAAATAGTCTTGTGAGAGGAGAGAAAAGTTGAAAGTGAATTTCTTTGCAAAAGGGAGTGAGTTGAAGATGGCGGTAGTTGAGAAGCAACCTATGGTCTTGTTGGTTTATAAGAGTCATTCCTCAATCTTGAGGAATCCAACACATCCCTCCCTAGTTTGGCTACTTCTTTGTTGCAAGAATTCGAAGACGTGTTCCTAGAGACATGCCTAGTAGGCTACCACCCATTCGAGGCATTGAACATCAAATTGATTTCATATCTAGAGCTGTCATTCCAGATAGGCCGGCTTATCGAAGTAATCCCGAGAAGACTAAGGAACTTCAAAAGCAAGTGAAAGATTTGATGAGCAAAGGGTATGTGAGGAAGAGTATGAGTCCATATGTCGCACCAATGCTACTTGTACCAAAGAAAGATGGAACCTGAAAGAGTGTTTCAACTACAGGGCTATCAACAATATAACGGTAAAGTATTGTCACCCTATTCTTAGGTTAGATGATATGTTAGACGGATTACATTGATTATATATATTTTAGTAAAATTGATCTTAAAAATGGTTATCATCAGATTAGGATGAGGGAATGAGATAAATGGAAAACAATTTTTAAAACTAAATATAGTCATGCCATTTGGATTTACTAATGGCCTAGCACATTTATGAGATTAATGAATCATGTTTTACGTGCATTCATAGGTAAATACGCAGTAGTTTGCTTTGATGACATTTTGGTATACTGTAAGAATCTAAGTGAAGATATAGGGCATTTGAGATGCGTGCTTGTGGTCTTAAGACAAGAACAACTTTATGCTAAATTTAAAAAGTGCACATTTTGCATGGAAAAAGTTGTTTTTCTTTGTTATGTCGTTAGTGCTAAAGGTATTGAAGTGGATGAGGAGAAAATCAAAGCAATCAAGGAGTAGCCAATACCTAAAAGCATAATCAAGGTAAGAAGCTTTTATGGATTATCTAGCTTTTATAGGCATTTTGTCAAAGACCTTAGCACACTTCCCACACCACTCACAGAGATTATAAAGAAAATTGTAGGATTTTATTGGGGCATTGAACAAGAACATGCTTTTAATGCTATTAAGGATAGGTTGTGTACCATGCCCATTTTATCATTACCTAACTTTAACAATACTTTTAAGATTGAATGTGATGCCTCATAATAGGTATTGGAGCTGTCTTAATGGAGGAACGAAGACCAATAGCTTACTTTAGTGAAAAGCTAAGAGGAGCAATTCTCAATTATCCTACATATGACAAGGAGTTGTATGCACCAATTTGAGCTTTGGAGACATGGCAACACTATCTGTAGCCAAAGGAGTTCGTGATTCACACCGAACATGAGTCCTCAAAGCACTTAAGGGGTCAAGGCAAGCTAAACAAAAGACATGCAAGGTGGATGGAGTTCATCGCGATATTTCCATATGTTATTCGGTATAAACAAGATAAAGAAAATGTGGTAGCAGATGCATTGTCAAGGAGGTACGTACTTCTAACGTCTTTAGGTTCTAAATTGCTAGGATTTGAATATATTAAGGACATGTATGCTAATGATCTAGATTTTTCTAATATATACGAATTATGTGATAAGGGTACTATGGATATATTCTTTAGACATGATGGGTATTTATTTCGAGAAAATAAGTTATGTGTTCCTAAATGTTCAATGACAGAATTATTAGTACGTGAGGCATATAGTGGAGGTCTAATAGGTCATTTTGGGGTTAAGAAGACCTTAGAGATGCTAGGTGAACATTTTTATTGGCCTAAGATGAAAGTAGATGTTGATCGGATTTGTAGTAGATGCACTACTTGTAAAAAGGAGAAATCAAAGGTTTTACCTCAGAGCTTTTGCTTGTAAAAAGGCAAATAGGGATGTTAAATTCCTTAGTCACTTTTAGAGGATTTTGTGTAATAAGTTAGGGACCAAGCTATTATTCTCTACAACTTGTCACCCACAAATTGATGGACAAATTGAGGTAGTTAATAGGACTATGATACAATTGTTATGTACCATAGTTAATAAAAACTTAAAGAGTTGGGAGGACTGTTTACCATTCATTGAATTTCCATATAATTGGGTCACGCAATCTACTACTTCTTACTCACCTTTTGAAATTGTATATGATTTTAATTCACTAACACATTTGGATTTAATTCCTTTACCTGTGAATGAAAGGGGTAGTTGAGACGGAAAGAAGAAGGCCGACTTGGTAAAAACCCTCCATGAAAAGGTAAGGTTGCAAACTGAGAAGAGAAATGAATGTTATGCTTCTCAAGCAAATAAGGGTTGAAAGCACGTTACATTTGAACTAAGAGATTGAGTTTAGGTGCACTTGAGGAAAAAGCGTTTTCTAGAATAAAGAAAGTTGAAGTTGCAGCCACGGGGAGATGGTCCATTCCAAGTCATTGAAAAGATCAATGGCAATGCCTACAAATTAAATCTTCCAGGTGAGTATAATGTTTTGGCTAGCTTTAATGTTTTTTTATCTTTCTCTCTTTTGTTGCAGGTACAGATTCGAGGACGAATCATTTCGAAGAGGGAGGGAATGATGTGATCAATTATATGATAGCAAGTCCAGACAAGGATCTATTGATCGTTGAGGGAGGACCGATGACTAGGTCACGAGCAAAGCGAGTAAACGAAGCTATGAGATTGCTTACTCAAGTTACAGTGGACGAAATGTCGATCACAACAAGCAAGAGTACAACTTTCATGTTGGGCTCGAAAGAAGAAACCAAATGGATCAATTTGGTTCAAGCAGCGGGCGAGAAAGTTTTTTGGGAAAGCTATGTGACAGTATATCATAAACAAGGAGGCTTTTCAGTTGATCTATACAACCGCATAGAGTTACACTATGTGGTCTCATAGTTCTTTCCAGGGGCAAATTTTTCTAATTTTTGCGCGTAATCTTCTATTTAAGTTAAAGCTCTTGCATGATATATTTTTGATATCTTTAGGATTTAAATTCTATTTCTAGCTAGGTTTTAGGGATTCCTTATAAATGGGAACATTATTTTCATTGTAAAGGGACACAATTATTGAGATATTTATCGCGAAGCTAATTTGCTTTCTTTTTGTTCTTCATTGAATTAATTTTGAACTTATCAAGAATTAATTTCTTGTGGCATTCTACAAATTCAAGTAAGATTCATAAGTTTTGTGATCACGGGGTCAAGATATCGTTAGCAAATATCTTCGTTCTTTGATTCAGTAATTTACTGAGTTGAGCTTTCAAACATTGATTCTTGAATTTCTTGGGATTGTTCTAATTTGTCGTGTGTTTCATAGCTACTATTGTTACATGGGTTTGCATCACATGCCAACATTTTTATCACCTACTCCTTTGTGTGACTTTAACATTGACTTTGTTACAACGTTACCTCAATTCCATGACGCTTTCTATGTTGCCACATTATTTTTCAAAACTCATTATTCAATTGCATACTATTTCTATTAAAATTTAGTTGTTGTCTACAAACTACCACCATATTCAGTTAGTTCCAACCTCTTTCGTCCCAATTCCTAATTTTCATGCTAAGATAAAATGCTTTATTTATTTGAATAATGAAAGTTTATTCAATTTTTCACGTTTCTTCGTCACAATTTTTCACGTTCTTCGTTTTTTTATGATATCATTCCACTTTTGCGTGTTTTTATTTTTACAGTATGAATAACTAGTTTTTTTATTAGGAAAAATAATGTAGTCGACTTGTAATCCTTTATTTTTCTATTCAAGATTTATATGATTTATTTATTTATATGTTGGTTTTATTATGAGTTTAATTCATTAAATTATCTTATCAATAATTTGATGATTATGTGAGTCTTACGAATCGAGAGGTGAGTTTATTCTTATATGTGTTGGTTTTACTATGAATTTCATGAATTAAATTATCTGATCAATAATTTGATGATTATGTGAGTCTCTTACGAATCGAGAGGTGAGTTTGAGATTTAGACCATATAGTAAAATTCGGTAAATTAGTATAACGTGTAGAGATACTTATACTAATTACTTCGGTCATAATATGTATTCTTAGAACTAGTATTTCGTTTAACTAAGGTTGATTCACATAAAGATATGTAATTGAATTAATTAAATAGGCTCAATGAGACTTAAGAGGGGTAAATTGAATACAATAGAAGAATTCGATCGAACACTACATTAGGTTATGAATATTGAATTAAGAATTAAGGTGATCAATAGATGAAATTGTTATACCCTAATATTAATCACATATTTGAATCTTCAATTATCCGTTATTTGTAATCTTTTTATATTTTTAATTAGTTAAAAGTAATTAGGATAAATAATCACAACCATCATAATTATTTACTTGCTTTTATCAAATAGGAGTTAGAAAATTAAATTAAGTCTTAAAGTATAGTCCTCGTGGGAATGATATCCGGACTTAAAGGTCCATTATACTACTTGTTATGATATCGTACACTTGCGATATAAAAAATGTAACAAATTTTTGACGTCGTTGTCGGGGACTATTTACTTTTAGTCTTTAGTTTATTTTATTTTTAACTATTATTTGATTTTATTTGTTATTTACTTTTATTTGTTTTCCTCTTTATATCGTTTAACTAACACTATATAGTTTTAATCTGTCTTGTGTAAATCTAATTAAGGTTTAAAGTATAATTCTCGTGAGAACGATAATTCGGACTCAAAGGTCCACTATATTACTTGTTAATATATCGTACAATTGCGATATAAAAAAAATGCAACAAGTTTTTGGTGTCGCTACCTAGGACTATTTACTTTTAATTTTAATTTATTTTATTTTTAACTTTTATTTTATTTTACTTCTTACAAAAAAGGACTATTCATTGTATGCTCCATACCCAAAGCGACGATCTATCTGTTTGACTCGGAGATAGAACGTATTTTCAGACGAAAACTCAAGGAACACAAACAAAAAGAGCAACATCAAATAGCTGACGATCAAAAAATTCCTATTCCTATTCAGCCAATTGGACAAGTGGTTGCAAGAGTAGCAGTGCCACCAGATCAGCAACAGGAGTGAGGGAAAATAAACAAAGGAGACTTGCCAGTCTCAATGTTCTTGTTGCCCATAGCCATGACTGTATGTTTCAGTGTTGTGTATCCAGATTTCAGGGTAAATAGTTTTCAGATAAGGACGGAGTGGAATAATTTGATGAGAACCACTCTTCAAGTCTACGGGTTACCTCATGAAAATTCGAACACACATATATCCAGATTTCTAAAAAATTATCAGAACTTCTACGCTCTAGGGGTTAATGAAGATGCTATAAAGTTGCAATTATTTCCAAATACATTGAGAGATTCTGCATTCGAGTGGTTAGACATCGAACCTCATGGAAGCATTACTACATGGGAAGAACTGACCAAACAATTTTGCAATAAATTCTTCCTACTAGCGAAAGTAGCTAAAATCAGATTGGAAATTCAAACTTTCCAACAGAAAGATGGAGAGAGCTATCATGAGGCATGTAATCAAGTGCAGTACTTCTATACCAGATTCTCACCACTGTCAAAATCTCAGGTGGATTCCTCTACGGGTGGATCGATAATAGGAAAATCAATACAACAAACTTGGGATTTATTTGAGTTAATTGCCNATGCGAAAGTGTTCAAATCATGGAATTACAATAGGAAATCAAGTGCAGTACTTCTACACCGGACTCTCACCACTGTCAAAATCTCAAGTTGATTCATCTGCCGATGGGTCGATCATAGGAAAATCGGTACAACAAACCATGGATTTATTTGAGTTAATTGCCACTACACATTCAATGTTTTCATCAGAAATAGCGGTACCACCGAGAGCATCTGGGATGTATGAATTAGATAGCACAAAATCTACCAAAGTGCAAATAGCAGCTTTGACAAAGCGAGTAGAGCTATTCATGAAATCAAAAATGAGAGGAGTACATGTAGTGATGGGTGGTCCATCATGTGCAAACTATGGTGTTAACCATTTGACAAAAAACTGTATGTCTATGGGCTTTCTGAGGAACAATTCAACTTCATTCAGAATGGCTTCCGCAATTTTAACCCATAGTCACAAACATATAACCCAAGATGGAGACATCACCCAAACTTCAGATGGTCAGATAACCAGCAGGAAAAATAACCAAGTCTGGGGAAGATGTTCAATTAGTGTATGCAAAAAACAAACAATGTGTTCTAGCAAATTGACATAAATTTCAAAATCAGCGGGCATCGATCAAGAAGTTGAAGACA
>CAIGRN010184907.1:0-19545 GCA_903798345.1 Fraxinus anomala | reverse complement strand
AGCAAATGGTTTGTAGGATTGATCAAGAATTCAATACTTAAACACTTATGTGATTCTCCAAAACTTCAAGAACACAAGGGAAATTTGAATGTGGATGAAGAAAGAATTGATTTCTTTCTTTATGGAATAAATGATAATAATGACAATGTTTTCCATTGTTTTTGCCTTCGAAATGACCACCTATATATAGGCCTTTATCAGTTCTCACGAAATGGTGCCAAAATATAAGCAAAAAGTCACCAAAATTAAAACCCAAACGGTCAAAAAATTGAAGAAAAACCGACTCCCAACGGCTGCGCCTCACGCTAGCGCAGGGGCCCTACAGTTCTCGGGTGAGAAAAACTTCCAATTGGGCGCGGGGGCGCCTAGTTTGGGCACGGGGGCACCTAAATTTTTTTTTAATTTATTTCTCCTTTATTATTCCATTTTCTCAATTTCATTCCACACACTTTCCTTTTGGTTTTGAAAAAAAAATTATCAACAATCCCTCACTTGTTCAAAATTCAATAATGTCTCATATTCAAAGTATACAATATAGCAAATGGTTTGTAGGATTGATCAAGAATTCAATACTTAAACACTTATGTGATTCTCCAAAACTTCAAGAACACAAGGGAAATTTGAATGTGGATGAAGAAAGAATTGATTTCTTTCTTTATGGAATAAATGATAATAATGACAATGTTTTCCATTGTTTTTGCCTTCGAAATGACCACCTATATATAGGCCTTTATCGGTTCTCACGAAGTGGTGCCAAAATATAAGCAAAAAGTCACCAAAATTAAAACCCAAACGGTCAAAAAATTGAAGAAAAACCGACTCCCAACGGCTGCGCCTCACGGTAGCACAGGGGCCATACAGTTCTCGGGTGAGAAAAACTTCCAATTGGGCGCGGGGGCGCCTAGTTTGGGCACGGGGGCACCTAATTTTTTTTAAATTTATTTCTCCTTTATTATTCCATTTTCTCAATTTCATTCCACACACTTTCCTTTTGATTTTGAACTATAAATTATCAACAGTCCTTGTTGCACATATGATTTGGATTGTATGACTTAATCTGCACACAATTCTTCTTCTTGTTCCCCAAATTCTCCACGTACAATCCTCCTTACACACACCTTGTGCTCTATTAGCTGTGTTTGCCTTGAATTTTATGTTAGTCCTGCTCACAACCCCATAGTGCTTAATTGCTTTCTCGAATTCTTCTATGTCTCGAAACAGTTTGCCTACCTCTAACTTTGGGTCGTACTTATCTGTCTCCATACAGTATTTTGAGAATTTAAAATTATTTTCATCACCAGATGAATAATCAGTCTCAATCTCCTCAGAAGAAGGATAATATAGCTTGTCTTATATTAAACATATGACATATCTGAGTTGGATCCCAGCGATGTGTACTCCAGTGCTGACTTATCAAAATGAAAATTATCGTTGTCAACCTCATTGTCAGGATCTGTTTATTCCAAATCCACATCTAGCACTTTCCCCTCATAAGTAAAGAGATTAATTTTAATGACTAACAAGAATATGGTAACACAAACAAAATGATTCTCAAATTACAAATACATAGCAATTATGAGGGCTCACTTTATGTTTCAACATTCGATTTAAATAGCATAATGGTATCACACGAACAACAAGATTTACAGTTTAAAATTTTCAAAATTAGGGCTCGTTACCACAAACAAAATAATATGCCCATTCTACACTTTGTTTTTTTTAAATGGTTCCCTTCGGAATAAGAATGGTTGGGGGTTTCCGACAATTGGAAAAAAAAAGAAGAACAGATGCTGAACTTACAAACCACAAGCACAAGTTTAGCATTAAAAAATGACTTTCATCATACCATCATGACAAATACAACTATTAAAAAATCAAAAAATTCACAGAACACTAACACGACAAAATAAAATAAAGAATCACACATTACCTAATTTGGTCATTCGTTCTCCAAAATACCATTTTCATGGGTTGAGTTGGTCTCCAAACACGAGTCTCACCCATCTTCAACTTCGAGTCTTGTAGGTCACCCATGTTCGAGAAAGCGACAAATCGTTGATTTGGGGAAAATGGATGGAATTTCTTTTCAGTCATTGTCTTGGGAGGAAATGGGGAATAATTTTAGAGGAAATTACGCAAAACCAGTGTTTTCAAAATTTAATTTCAAATTTCAGATATCAAGTTTCACTTTTCAAAATCAGATATTTTATTTTTATACAAACCCTAATTATACATTTCTCTATTTCTCCCTCTTTCTCTCTTCAATCCCAACTCTCTCGTCTCTCTCTCTATCCTCTCTCTTCGACAGCTCGTCAACAAGTAGAAGACTGCTCCGGCGATCACTCAGACGGCAACTGCACAGATCGACACAACAACGCCTCGTAGCTGCTGCTGCATCGCTGCACACATTCGTCACACAGCGTCACGAACTACCACGCCAGCACCATCCTTCGCGTGGCAACGTTGCCGCTACTCTCCCTCTCCTCTCATCTCCCGCCTCCCCTTCCCATGTTTTGTTGCGATTTTTGAGGTATTGGTGGTGTAGGGGGTAATAGTGTACTGTGGTGGTGGTGGTGGTGTGTGTGTGTTGTGGTGCGGTGTACGGTGGTGGTACATTTTGAACATGATGGTGGATCTGTGGTGGGATTGAAGGTTGATTGGAGGTGCGATTTGGAAGCTTCGGGAAGTTCGAAACAGTAGCCGACGGAATAAGGTTTTGAGCTTAATTGGTTAGGTTAATTGGGTATTTTGTGGTAGTGGACTATAGATTGTGAGTTGAGCCAGGTAATTGTGCCGGCTGACACTACGAGCGACTGATGCTGGCGACTTATCACGGTGCGGCGGCAGCGGCTTTCCTTCGTGCACGATAGTTCTGCTTCTCCTTTTTTTTCGGTGTGATGGTGCGGTGGTGGTGTGCGATGGTTGGGTAATGTGCTATGTCTGGTGGTGGAGCTGTCGCGGTGGTTGGGTGCAGTGTTATATCTGGTGGTTGGGGTTAGGTGCGGGGGTGTGTAGTGGGTGCTGTGGTTGTGACGGTGTGTACAGTGTGTAGTGGTTGCTGTGTGGTGTTGTTTTGGCATGTCCGGTGGTGGAGCTGTCACGGTGGTTGCTGTGTGGTGATGTGTGGTGTTATTTTGGCGGTCTGGTGATAGGTGCTATTGCAAAAATGATGGTGGTGGCGGCGGCGGTGGTGGCTAGTGGCGCGATGGTAGGGGTGGTTGTGATGATGTTTGTTGAGAGTGTATTGGATCTAGTGGTGGTGGCTTTGTTGATGGTAGTGTTGTGGTGCTGTCGTGGTAATGGCGACGATGGGATGGTGTCTGTGACCAATTATTTGGTTGATTTGTAACTAACTATTTGATTTATCGTGACTGATTATTAATTGTAACCTTAAATTTTGATAATTTGTGACTGAAAAATAATTTGTGACCAAAAAGTTTGAAAATATGTGACCTATCGATCAACTGTAATCTATAATTTTTTTATTCGTGACTAATGAAGTAAATTGTGATCTATAAAATTTTTAATTTGTGACATATAAAATTTCTGATTTGTGAGTGTAAAATAATTTGTGATGTTTCAATTTTTGATTTGTGGTCGATGAACAAATTGTGACATATAAATTTTTTGAATTGTGACCTATAAATTTTTTAATATGTGATCGTAAAATAATTTGTGACATTTCAATTTTTGATTTATGATCATTGAACAAATTGTGACATATAAAATTTTTGAATTGTGACCGTAAAATAATTTGCGACCTATAAAATTTCTAATTTGTTACCGTAAAATAATTTATGACGTTTCAATTTTTGATTTGTAACTGATGAACAATTGTGACTTATAAATTTTTTTAATTGTGACCATAAAATAATTTACGACATATAAAATTTGTGATTTGTGGCCAATTATATGGAATTTGTGACCAAATTATATGAAATTGTGACATTAATATATTTAATTAATAAAATATATGTTTAATTTATTTATTTATAAATAAAATTTAAAAGAAAATCTGAGATTTAAAATTTTAAACCTTAAAAAATCTAAAATTTTAAATTTTAAACTTGATGTCTTTTAATAAAATATATGTTTGATGAATTAATTTATAAATAAAATTTAAAAAAATCTGAGATATGAAATTTTAAACTTGCTGTCTTAAATTTGAAATGTGTAAAACTAAACCTCTTAGTTTTGAATTTTTCCCATAATTTTCTATTTGATCTTGTGAAATGGGCTTTCATTATTACCCAGTGTGACATAAAAAATCGCATTTTCAAAACTCTGCTCATGTGGATGACTATTACGGTCCATGTAGACAATCTGTTAGACACGTGGGATAATCCATTAAATTAAACAAATGGTTTCAATTTAAGGTCCTGTTTGAGCCATATTATTTTTTTCATTCTCATTGTTTTACTCATTTTCAACCACATATTCTTCAATAAAATAATATTTTCCATCACATCAATAACTTTTCCTTTTTTTCAACAACATATTTCTATCACATCAATAGTAAAATTGCATTATTACTCCCAAAATATGCACCAAACATGGGCTAAGTAATGAATGGGTAACATAGTACATAATTTAGTGACCATTGAGTTACAATTTTAAGTTTAGTTATTAATTAGTAACCATTCAAATAATTAAGTCCCAGACTATGACAATACATATTATTTTGGAAGAATGTATTTTGGAATAGTAAATTGATGGAGAATGTGTGGTTGAAAAAGAAGGAAAAATTATTGATAAGATGAAAAATATTATTATATTGAAAAATGTGTGGTTGAAAATGAGTAAAAGAATGAAAATGAAAAATTTAATGTAGATCAAACAGGGGCATAATCAATGTAGACTTATTAGGGTTGTTTCATATATCCTGACCTATTCTACTAAAAGCCCGAGATTGCACTCTTGGATTACATTGAATTTTAGAAGTTATTAAAAAGAAATTATTTTAATAACTAAAATAGCTAAGGCTATATCGGGGGCAAACCGTGGGTAAAATTTCTCATTCTCATTTTCATTTTCATTCTAATTTTTCATTTCAACCACACATTTTTCAAATAAAATAATATTACATACAAATCAAAAACTTTTCATCACTTTTCCACCACACATTCTCCCATCAATCACTATACCAAAATTTTTTTTCTTCCCAAAATTAGATTCAAACAGGGCCATAATCAATTGATCTAATATCCCCCGTTGAACACTAATAAATGAAGTCGAAGATAAAGTGATCAATACTTTTTTCCTCAGGTCCCTTAGTGTCCAAATGAATTGTTTTGTGAACGCTTCACAAATTTAATTTAGTAAACTTTTTACAATTAAACTAGGAAAATACTTGAGTAGTTGTTCGGCCCTCAAGAAAAGGGTGACAGATTTTTTTTTATGAACATATAGTTCTAAATCCACTTGCCCTTGTTTTTAATTTGGGATGGGGAGTGGGATGACCCACACTCGAGTCAAGTGGAAAATGTTGAAAATTTACTTAATCATGCACAATGGAATATAAAATAATTTCAATTCCCACCAATAATCTTCTTTATGTTTAGATATAAATTGTGATACGAATTATACCTTTAAAAATTTTCTGCAAACTATTTTGCTGATCTTAATTTGCAACTAGATTCTTCACATTATAACGATCCAATTATCCAACCTTCAACGATAATGCACACATGGAACAAGAATGAGAGAATTAGAGTTTTTATTAGCAAAATAATGAATGTGTGTTATGTTTTTAACACTAACTACTTATTAATAGAAGTTTAAGTGACGGGGCTTGCCCGTCACTTGAATTCAACCCTCCTTAAATTAATTAATCCAATTAACTTAGTCCATTAATAAGCAAACCAATTAATTAAATTGTCTAACACTTGTCAATTAATTAATTAGCGTATTTCATTCTACTAGCTTGCCCGTCACTTAAACTCAACCCTCCTTAAATTAATTAATCCAATTAACTTAGCCCATTAATATGCAAAACAATTAATTAAATGGTCCAACACTTGTTAATTAATTACTTATCATATTTCATTCTACTAGTTCTCGTTTTGCGTGTGATCCATTAGATTCTCGATCATTACCTAACAACATGAATTATTATTTTGATTAAATCAAAATCAACAAATTAAATTAAATTAATTTATTATTAATTAACACTTGTCATGCTAGATTGACATCTGTGTGTCAAAATCAAATTTGTTCGTTTACCATTAAACTTTAATCCCTTCGTTAATATGATTCGATCAATTACGGGATATGAAGTGTGTTAATCTCTAAAATCGATCATATCTTTCATCTCACTATGAAGTCAATGTAAGTCGAAAACTCTTTTCGACTTATGAGTACACCGTGACCAAAGATTTTGTTATCAAATTAATTAAATGAAATGTAGATCATAATCTTTTACTNTCTCACTATGAAGTCAATGTAAGTCGAAAACTCTTTTCGACTTATGAGTACACCGTGACCAAAGATTTTGTTATCAAATTAATTAAATGAAATGTAGATCATAATCTTTTACTATCTAAGAGTAACAAATCATATATTGATCATTCACAACCTCGTATGATTCTTGACACGCCCGAATGATGTCGTGTTAGCAACTCTGGCAAAACAACATCCAACATTATCAAAACATGGCTATCCACATATGAGACAATGTGATGTACTCGAGTCGAATGACCAATTTCACTACTGAGCGTTAGAGATTAACCTTACACTCATAGTTATTCATGTGAAATCTCTTCAGAAAGTCTTTAATGTTTTGTTCTCGTAATAAAACATCTATGCGTCTATTTAAATGTCAATACATTTTAGTTTGTGAGATCAGTTACTCATTTCATAAGTGAAAAATACCGCATGTGTTGGTCTATCTGTAACAGCAATATCCGTATCTTATTATTACTAACGACCACGAATAATTTAGAAATTCAATCATATGTAATTTGTTTCTCACTATCACAACTACTTATAATTAACAAGTTACTTAGACTTGAATATACAAACTCTATAACTTATAATAATAGTAATTCAATTAAATAATTGATATTGCCATAAATAAATCGCATTAATCATATTAAAAGTGTTTACGTCCAAGATTGATTTGAACTAGGGCATAGCTGAATGTTTGAGGGTGATGTACTAGATCATATCACTTATATATCTAATATCATAAGAATCTATATGACAAGCATGTTTATGTAGTGCTAACTTTTTGTCAATGGATCGCTATATTATAACTTGTGGGAATTCGTTCTTTATTTACGTCATTTCTTTGTATGATCTCTCTAATGAGACGATACAATCTTAACACATATTTAGATTATTGATGAGACTTTAGTTCTTTCGCTTGCACGATGGTTCCATTGTTATCACGGTATAGAGGTATGGGATCAACAATTATAGGAACTACTCCAAGTTCCTTGATGAATTTCTTGATCCAGACCATAACCTTTGTTGTTTTTGAAGCAATGCTGATTAGGCTTCTGCTATTGAATCAGTGGTTGTTTCTTGTTTGAAAAATTTCCAACTAACCGCTCTATTATTAAGAGTAAACACATATCTTGATTGAGATTTTCTATCATCTTAACCCAATTGGAAGTTAGCATTAGTGTATCAATGAACTCTCATTTCATTTTCTCCATATAAACTTTTTTTAAGATTCTATCTATATAGATTAGGAAATGTCAAACAATCTTCTGGATCTATCTCTTTAAATCAAGTTGCATCCCCCATATCTATCATGGAGAAATTTTTCGACAACCACATTTTCACCTATTGAAGCATAGGGACATTGTTTCCCATTAATAATATGTCATCTACATATAATATTATAAATACGACATAGCTTCCATATGTCTTCTTGTAAACATACGGATCATTTTCGTTTTTGATAAAATAAAACCTTTTGACTTCTCATCTAAGCGAAGATTCTAACTCCAATAGGCTTGCTTCAATCCATAAATGGATTGATCAAGCTTCCATACCATGTAAGCATATTTGGATTCAAAACCTTCAAGTTGTGTCATGTACACATCCTCTTGCAAGTTCCTGTTAAAGAATGCAATTTTACATCAATTTGCAATAACTCATAGTTATAATATGTAGCTATTGCAAACAAAAACTGAATGGATCTTAGTATAGCTATAGATGAAAAGGTTTCATCAAAGTCTTACTCGTTGTCTTTATTTATAACCTTTTGCTACTAGTCTTGTTTTGTATGTATGGATGTTTCCATTCATGTCGACCTTTTTGTAAATTCATTTACAACTTATAAGTCTTATCCAATCAAACTAGTTGATAAAGGTCCAAACCTTGTTTAGATACATCAAGTTCATCTCAGATTCCATGACCTCATGTTATCTCTGTAAGTCAAAATTTAATTTTATATCTTTAATTAGTATATCATTATCCTCTATTAGTAATACCTAATTAATAATCATGGATTTGTACCTTCTAGGAGGTCAAAGATCCTACAAGATTTATATGGAGCTAACGTGTTCTTAGGAGTCTTTACTTTCTGATTAAGAGTATGCCCCTGAACTGGTGTGTAACCAAACTCGGATTCATCTACTAGGTCAAATATATATGTAGATTCCTGAACTCCTTCAAGATCTATTATCCACTCAGTATATTTTCTTAGAATGAACTCTTTCTCTATGAATATGGTATGTCTTCAGACAACACTTTCTTCTCAATGGGATCATAAAATTGATATTCAATTATCTATTTTGGATATTCTACAAATATGAATTTATCAGATTTAGTCTCATGCTTTTCCAATTAAGTGCGCCTCACATGAGTGTCACAATTCCAATTTTTAATAGGAGACAAGTTGGGTCTTCTACCTTTTCATAACTCATACGAAATTTTGTTAACCGATTTAGATAGGATGTGATTTAGTGTGCAGCAAGCGGCAATTATTTCATGATCCCAAAACGATTTTGAGAGGTTTGAATGGCTCGTTATTAATAGTGCTATGTTTAATAGTGTACGATTCCTCCTATCAGACACACTGTTGTGTTGCGGTGTATACGAAGGAGTCCACCGCGAGAGAATTTCATTATCTTTTAGATAATCTAAAATTTCACGTTTAAGATATTCTCCACATCGATTTGATCTTACAGTGAAAATATGTTTACCTAATTGCTTCTCTACCTCTAGCATGAATCCTTTGAACTTTTTAAAAGCTTCATGCATGAATCTTATCAAGAATACATAACTATTTATAAAATAGTAATCAGTAAATGTAATGAAATAAGAGAAATCTCATCTAACAGTAATTGACATTGGTCCACATACATGACTATATTTAAGCCTAGTTATTGTGTATCTTTTTCTCTGTTTTCAATTAAATAGAAAATTTGGTTATTTTACCTAATAGGTATAATTCTCATTTGTCAAATGATTCAAAATCGATCTCAAATATTCATCTCTATGTAATTTGAAAATGCATTTTTCATTTATGGTTTGTAGTGCCAGAGGTGGGGTATTATTTATATTATCACTTTTATGCCTTTTTATTTCTATACTCATAATAGAAGACTCAGTATCCAGAATATACATGGTATTATGTAATTTACAATAATCATAAAATATCTTATTAAGATAAAAATGAACAACAATTATTCTTAATATTTATAATTCATGTCCAAACATGAAATTATTTTAATGTTTTGGTAATGGTGGGTATATAAAATTTCTCCAATTCTAATAATAAGTCTAAAGATAATGACAAGAAATATGCTTCTACAAGTAATATAGCAACCCTTGCTCATTTCCAACATGTAGGTCAACTTCTTCCTTCTGCAGTAGTCTACTTTTATTTAGTTTTTCCATATTTATACAAATATGAGATCCATATTCAATATCAAATACCCAAGAAACTAATTAAGTAGACAAACCGAACCTCAATAATAAAGATGCCCGAAGTGGAATCTTCGAAAGACTACTTTCCATTCAAGTTCTATAAGGTAAATGTTGCAGTTCCACTTCCTATGACATTTCACTCCAAAATGATAATAAGGGTCATTAAATTTGGTATTGTCCTTCTTCGTTTTGACTGTCATAGCCATCTTGGATGATTTCCTAAAGCTTCCTTTAGACTTCCTCTTAGTGCCCTTAGAGGAATCAATGGAAAAGACTTGCCCACTAAAAACTTTGATATTGGACTCAACAGTCATGTTCAGTAACTCAGTGAGTATGCTTTGAGCTTATATTCATAATAAAATGTTAATAGCTCTCTGGTAGAGATTGTAGACTAAGTAAATATTTATTTCATGGTCCATAACTGAACATAATTGAGACAACTTCTCAATATAGTTAATCTTCTTAAGTATGTGAGCACTGACTGAAGATTTGTTTACCATTATACATCGATATAGTTTCTTGGAAGTCTCTTATCATTCCACGCGTAATTATTCATCATACAACTCTTTTGAGATGAAAATTATAGTGTAAGCATCCATACCCTCATGTTACTTTTGTAGCTCAGGTGATATAGTTGCAAGCATCACATATGCGGTAGTATTATCATCATCACCGTGTTTATTGTAAACAACCATCTCTTCTTCAATCGAGTTCTTAGTAGGTGTCTTGGAAAATGGCTGCTCAAAGACAACCAATTTCTCATACTTGAGAACAATTCTCAAATTGTGGTGTCAATTGAGAAAATTTGGCCCGATCGGTTTGTTGACATCCAATGCCTCTCAAATTCATATGGTTGCAGTACTAAGTTTTTTAACATTTACTCGAAAAGTAAAGAATAATATATAATGCATTAATTAATTTAGCATGGTCTTTTATTAAATTAATTATGCTCTCATTGTTTACAATAAATTTATGACCATCTCATGTGAATTTACGGAATTCATACTTGATTTCTAGTAGGTTAGGATCCCATCTGCAGTATGAAAACCTTGAGTATACTCAACAAACCTTAATAAAATATTTGGGTAGATACTATTATTAATTGTATCTCCATATAACTCCTAGATCATTAAGATAACAATTATTTGTCTGTGCACATTTGATTCATTAACTTAACATACTTCTAGAATTTATCCATTTAAGTTTACTCAACAAAAGATAAATTTTAGTTAGGTTAAACCCATCATTTAGAAATATATTTCATAGTGTCCAATATATCCATAAAATATCAGCCTTGAGTACACACTAAAATCGATTGAGACTCTAGTTTTTCACCATAATGATTAAAAGGCGAATACTAAATTAACTTAATATTTTAGCAAGGAATTTTTCATGCACATGTCTCATCATAATAATTATACGTATTTTATCATATATCTAGCGTGCAAATAAACATACATATAATAGTGTGGACGATTATAAATTAATTCCATCTAGCCTTCCTAGGCCAAATGGAAGACTAGTTGGTCAGTTGTTAGGAGGTATAACATTGGCATATGAAATGCACCATCTTCATGGTCTCCTCATCTTCTTATATCTCCAGTTGTAACCTGTGTCTTATACCAATTGACACTCAGGCTTAAATAAATTGAACATGCAGGCCCACAATAATAATAATGGACTCATAGATTTAAAAATAGATAAGAGCTCGCATGCCCATAAAACAACGAGAGTAAAACCAACCATTCAACACATCCACATGGTCGAGTCCTAATCATCCACTAACTAAACATTTATCATATAAATGCATTTGTATATAATATCCAACATTATATGCAAACATGTTTCAAGTTTCTAGTAATTAAGGTCATCAAACTAATTTAGACAAATGAATCGGAACAATTAAATAATTAATTAATCAATCAAATTAATCAATTGATTTAATTAGCGGGTTTATTTAATTAAAATAAAATTTCAATTAAATACCTAATTAGAATCCAACTCTAATTCCAAAATTATAAGCGACTTAATTTAATTCAAATCATATCTTAACTAAATGTCAAGTTAGAGTCAAACTCTAATTCCAAAATTATACGGTTGGTTTGTTTAATTAAAATCAAAATTTAATTATTAAATTAAAGTTTAACTCTAATTTCAAGTATTAGGGCAAACTTATTTAATTAAAACCAAATTTTAATTAAATACCAAATTAGAGTTCAACTCTAATTCCAAGTTTTTGGGTGAATTGAATTAACCTTTTAATTTAGGATAAAACTCTTAAATAATATAAAATTTAACTTGGGGTCAAATTTTTAAATTTAATTTAAAATTCAATTTCAACAAAAATTTAAAAACCCGTGAATTTTAAATAAAATTTTAAATGGGTTAAAATTCAAATTTAGGTCAAAACTCATAGGAAAATAAAATTTAAAACCATATTTGTTATTTAAATTCAAAACTCCTTTTGAAAATTACAATCTAACCCATTTAAAAATTATCAACAAAACCCAAATTTTTGAAATTTCAAACAGTCTCTTCCCTACAAAATTGCAACTTGACCCCCAAATTGAAATTGTAGGTATGGGTCTGTAATTTCATAAATTGCACAACAAGCCCCTATCCCAAATGTCAGACTCGATCGAAACCCTAGAAAATTTGATCTATTCTTCTTGTGGCGCTGAATTTCACCGATGTCGCAACGACGGGCTTCGTGGTGCATTGCTTTTGTGGCGTAGTTACAGATAGCTGTTGGCACTGCAATGGAAAGCAGCGGTGCTACCATTACAAATGACAGCGGCAAGGGCCACTGCTACAGCGATTTGGGCACCGTTATAGCCTATGCATGCTGTGAAGCTACAATCTGCTTCACGTTGTCGTGTACTGCTCCGCCCTTTGTCGCTGTGGCGGCTATTGCTGCCAGCAATGTAGAATGCTACTTCCAGGTCCTTTTTGACGACTAATTTTCTCTCAAAATCAGATTTTATAACATTAAAAACATTTTTTTAAAATTTTTTCTAGCAATAAGAAATATATAAACAATCAACTTTTAATTGTTTCAATATGCAAAATAGTCTATAAAAAGTACAAAGTAGGATCTGATACCACAATTGAAAATTTACTTAATCATGCACACAAAATATGAAACAATTTTAATTCCTATCAAGTATGTGTTTAGATAGAAATCGTGATAAGAATTATACATTTAAAACTTTTCTGCAAACTCTTTTGCTGATCTGGATTTGCAACTAACTTTTCCACACTATAGCTATCTAATTGTCCAGCCTCCGATGGTAGTTCATACAGGAAAAAAAAAAGAGAGAATTATGGTTTCTCTTTTCTTGTGTAGACAAGATATTGAATGTGTTATGTTTTTCAACCCTAACCACTTATTAATAGAAGTTCAAGCTGGTTTAGCCCGTCGTTTAAACTCAACTCGGTCCAATGTTTAATTAATCTAATTAATTAAACTTCGTCCATAAATTATTTGATTCAATGAATTAACTTAGTCCATTAATAAGCAAACCAATTAATTAATTAATTATCCAGCACTTGTCGATTAATTAATTAATTAGTATATTTCGTTCTTCTAGTTCTCCTTTTGTTCATAATCCGTTAGGTTTTCAATCATTATGCCTAACGAAGTGAATTACTATTTAATCCAATCAAAATCAATAAGTTAAATTCCCTTTTAATTTATTATTAGTTCACATTAGCAAAGTGTTAGTGCAATACATATGAAGAAAAATGTCGCTTTGTTCGCTAAAAAGTGAAAACTGCAAGTGCAAGGATCTCGTTTAAGTAATAAATTGAATTTTTTGAGTCCGAGTTGTTGATCCCTTGATGAATGTTTACTTTCGATTGTACCACTTTAATTAATTTAATCTTAACAATAAAAACAAACACACAATAAAATTTGAGTTTAGAAAATAAGGAAAATTAATTAAAAACCTACAAAAAAAAATAAAATAATAACACTTGGAATTTCGGAGAAAAAACGTGGTTAGGATCCGTGGTTTCACTTAACTGTCACCTAGTTAATTTCTCTGAAAGTTAATTAACAAATTAGTCATTTGCGATGCTGGACCCGATTTTCCAAGTTAGCTAATTACCTTTTTCGAGCAAAATAAACCATAATTGATTGGTTTAACCTATTATATTTTTATGTCGATTAAAACCAAACAACCGCATTAAATCTTTGTGAAAATAACTTATGATTCACCTAGAGTTAGAGGTATATCTCTATTTTCTACAAGAATCTAGGATTTTTACTATTTGGTCTAAAATACACAATCTTTTCTCAAACGATGTGCAAATCAATAAACACAATCATCTATATAAATGAAAATGCACTAATAAAAATAGTAAAAACACATGAGCATAAGTACTTTTAATATTAAATAGCAAATATTGAAATTAATAAAGTTTCAACCATAAATCCCAACACAATTTCATTAGATTGAGGATAATGCAGTTGTTTGATTAATAGTTTCATGTTCTGAACAAAATTGTTCAAACGAGGAATCATATCCACTGCCTCTATAATTTCTTATTGCTTTTTGAACACTTCAATTGCTTAGTATTTTCTTTTGAGTAAATACACATTGTAGCATCGAGTGTAATCATTGATAAAAGTGATAAAGTATTTTTTGACGTTTCTAATTTGAACAAACTTTAAATCACATATATCACCATGAATTAAATCTAGGATTCGATACTTCTTTCGACAGAACGAAAGGATAGTCGAGCCATTTTGGCTTCCATCCATATTCACATTTATTATTATGATCAAAATCGCAATTCGGTAATAAATCTAATTTGATTAATCTACACGAAGTATTAAAATTCAAATCCTAATCGTTCATGCAATTTTTAAATAACTCAAGCAAGTAGAATATTTATTTTATTTATAATTGGAGGTAAAACATCATCACGTTCATTTTAGAGAGCACCTCATTTGGGTAGTCATTTCCTATAAACATATCAATTTTAGTAAAGACATATTTCTCTAATACAAATACTAACTTAAATTCATTCGTGCTTAATAGAGAATCATATACTAAATTCTTACGAATCTCGGGCACATGAAGGATATAATTCAATATTATAAGCTATTTCCCACTTGGCATTGATTGAGAATAAAATGTCTCTAAAATTTAATAAATCATGGCATCAAAATCTATGATTGTTGACCTTAATAAGCCAAACGCAATAACATTTGACATGATAAAATTTTGTGTGTACTAGAAGAACGTGATGCTTTCGAGAGCATCAACCTGCAATAGAAGACCTGATGTTGGTCATACTATTATAGAGAATAAAGATCAAGAACTTTGTCAAGTACGAATAAAGATAGATTTTAGTACTTGAGCATTTGAATTGTTAAGTTCTATTTTAGATGATCTTTTTTATCGAATGTGACTTAATTGAGATGGTTAACATAGTGTTGACATTTTTTGTTGGTCAAATTTTTTTCAGACACGTAGTAAGTTCAAACTACTAGTTGCACAATAGATGTGGACTTGAAGGTCAATGTGACTTAAAAATTGAAGCGTCAATAGACATGCGATTTGGATGTTGTCAAGTCTTGAGGACATCCATGTATAGCAATGTTCAAGTTCGTATAAAATTTTGGATTTTAAATATTAAATGAGCTAGATCAAATGTGGGATAGATGGAGAGACTAAAAAGAGACCAAAAAGAACATGTCAAATAGTAAGTACATAAAAATGGTTTTTGTAGCGGATTGATATTATAAAGGTTCAAATAATTCAACTATAAGTTTTGAATTTCTTATATGAGATCAATATGTATCTTTAGTCTATTGTCAAATCTCTGACTTGTTACAAAATATATACCAATAATGAAGATGGAATGGAGGTTTATATGATTGATATATGCAACTTAGTATAGCAAAGTTAAGAAAGTGATATTCTGTTTGATATTAAGATAGTATCAAAGACTCCACTAAACTTGATCTCAGCTGTTGTTCTTCTAAGAGTGGTCTCTATTTTGAACTCATATGTAGTAGTTTTGTTCATAACACAGTGGTGATATTTATTATGGTTCTAGATATTTGTACAATGGTTTGGGTTTTGAGTTGAAAAAACCATTCAAAACTAAAAGAGCTAAACTTCCATAGAGTAAATCTATCCGAATTTCTTACGGGCTGTGATTAAGACAGATAAAGATGGAACCTCTTTTTTCATTACATTTAGAGATGGATTCACACATTTTAGTTGTGGATCTAATTTTCACGTGTTGAATATATTGAATTGTTTTAGACTTTTTTGAAGTGGAATAGAAAATCAGATTATGGGATTGAAGACTTTGAGAACTGTTTGAGAGCATGAATCTCTATCACGAGAGTTCAATAATCTAGGTAATAAAAGAGAAATTCTTCTTGGATTGACTATTCTTTGATCACTGATAATTATTTGGTCTATTGGGTAGAAAGAATAGAATATTACTAAATACAATGCGGGTTGAGATAATACAGTCCAATTTACGTATTTTTTTAGGAATAGTGTTGGTTAATTACAACGTGTCGTTTAATAAAGCCATATCAATGTTAGTGCCTTCAGAATATATATGCTTTAAAAATATGTAATATGGGCTGTTTTAGACTCATAATCGACTATGTAAGTTCTTAATAATGAGTTTGGAAACATGAATCTTTTCATGCAAAAAGCTTACAAAATTTTCAGATTCAATGAACTGCTATAAAGAATATGGAAAATTAGATTTGGAAAATCAGATGAGGCAAATAATTAAGGCACTTTCAAAAAGACATCCACAAACCCTTCCAAGTCACACTGAGACAAATCCCAAATAATAGGTAATGGCTATAAATGTTTTAGAGAATCAAACAAATGAGGATCCATATGTGAAAGAACAAACTCCAATTTAGGTATACATACATCATATTATTTTTCCTCAAAGGCTTAGAAAAAGGATGGACACAGATACAGTTCAAATAATTACTACGCAGAGTAGGGTTCAACTTCAAGAAATTACAGTTAAGAAATAGGTGATGTCGAATGAAAATGCACCTTCCACAGATGAGTAATACGTCCGCAAAATAAATTTCAAATCAGAATTCAGACAACCTACATGTTAAGGGTACCGTTTCTATCCAACATATGTGCCTCATGTTCCCTTTCCTCAAAGAATGCAGAAGAAGAAGTTTGAAGAATAGTTTGCAAAGTTCTTAGACATATTTAGAAATATTTACATCAACATCCCGTTACTTAAGGCTATATCTCAAATACCAAACTATACAAAGTTCCTCAAGGAGATGTCATCAAATAAAAGAAAGCTTAATAAGTTTGAGATCATCGCGATAAATGAGACGTGTAGTGCTATCTTACCACACAAACTACCTCTTAAACTAAAAGATCTTGAGAGTTTCAAAATACTCTGCTCAATAGGAAATAATTCTACTTTTAATGCTTTACGTGATTCCGAAGCAAGTATAAATCTAATGTTGTTTTCTGTCTACATAAAATTAGGTTTAGAAAAGCTAAAAGAAACTACAATCCTCCTTAAACTAACATATCGATTAATCAAATGCCCCCGAGAAGTGGTCGAGAATGCGCTCATTAAAGTGGGTGAATTCATATTTTCAATGGAATTTGTTATCATAGACAGAGAAAAATACTAGAATATATCAATAATATTGGGTCGATCATTCTTATCTAAGAGCTGGACCATTATTGACTTTGAATCAAGCGAGTTGACCTTGAATGATGAGCGAGAGAAATTTCATGTCTATACCACTGTCTAAAATCCATTCCATAATGAGGAAAGTCGAAAAGTTAACGAGACATAAGTAAAAGATCATGAAAAGTGCCCTCATAAGAAATGAATATGTGGAATCATAGGAAATCTCATGGATGAAAACGGAGCTCTCCAAGTTTGGAGAATCCAGAAGGAGGTTGGCACATTTGAACATTGTATTCAATGCTCTACAAGTGATGTCTTCTTTGAACCACCATGATTAACTCCTCCACAAAGTTAGCCAAAGACTTTAAATTAAGCATTTATTGGGAGACAACTCAATTTCTTATCATTTTATTTATTATGCTTTAAGTATTGTATTGCATATAAATATCTAGGATTGCATTTAGAATATGCACGTTTTGTTTGCAATGAAAAGGTCATCATATCAATATTAAGCTTAGAAAAAGAAAAAAAAAAACTGTAAAAGAAGCATGTGACATGTTTTTGGAGGTAGGAGGGGCATAAAAAATAAAACTAAAAAATTGATTGTCTTCGCAATATACCACATGGTAGCTTCCATGCTATTCCATGACTCCTTTATTTATTTCCATTCATGCATGCCTATCTCATCCCTTTTCGGTATCTTTTTATACTTCTAATAGTCATGATTGCTATTCAAATTTGAATATACAATAAAATTAAGCGAAAAATAGCTAAAGACTAAGAAGCATAGAATAGACTAATCCAAGAACCCTACCTCCACTATCAGACAAAAATTCAGAGAGTACCTAATTCCTTTCTTTCTCCCTAAATTTTGCTTAATTGATGATATTGAGATATTGAGGACAATATTTGATTTAAGTTTGGTATAGAAAAACATTAAGTTTTTATTTCTTTTGTGTGGTTATGTATTCTATTGCTTTATTATATATGAAAAAGGTAGGGGGAAAAAAAGATTTTTTTGTTAGTTTATTTACCTGTGTGGATTAATTAGCCTTGTCTGCAATGATGTATATACTTTGAATTATGCATTAATTTATGAATTATGAATATGTTACGTGTTTGAATTAATCAATGCTAATCCATGTAGAATTTTATACTATGTGTGCATGTGAATTAAGTTTTACATGTAAAGTAATAAGATGATTCATATGATTGATAAGTTGACATAGTAGAACTTAGATGCAATAACTAAAGATCACTATAATATACATTCTTAGACCATTTTAAGTATCGTTTATGGGTGATTGAAATGTTGTAAGAAGATATTGACATGAATGGAGATTTCATGTATGTAAATTTTTATGTGGATTTTCTAAAACCAGAATAAGTATTTAATGAGAGGCATTGCACTAATCATTGCATAAAAAGGAAACAAGTTACCATGATTCATGAGTGAAAGCTACCATATAAAAGATACCGAATGACACTTACTTAAATACTAAAAAGAAAATTCAAAAAAGGATCAAACTAGTATATGAAATAGAATACGCACAATAAACTTGAAAAAACAAGTGTATGAAAACAAACGGCACACTACATGCATTGATTAATCCCTAAACACTTATTCGATAGAATCAGACCATTGACAATTGATTATTAGTATTAGAGGTCGTAACAATCAAAATATAGGAAAATCCATATTTGTTGATGTATTTACTTACAATTAGTGAGATTCATTCAAACTAGCGAGGGTGAGGATTAGTATAAAAATTCGACCATAGATCACATTTTGGGAATGAGAGTTAAAATATTAAGTTTAGGGGTGTGTATCTCATGAATGATGTTATATGTGTTGACCTATGGTTGACTTCATGTTTTGATTATAACAAACATAATGTTTTTATCTCTAACAATTGAATTCAAGTCGTTGTATCTAAGTTGATCAATTGAAGACATAGAGATCGCTATCAAAAGACTCGCAATTAATGTTCAACGAAAATC
>CAIGRN010184886.1:0-23928 GCA_903798345.1 Fraxinus anomala | reverse complement strand
AAATGGACGTTGTTTTGAAGACCTATCACGGACAACAGAGCAGCTTAGGGAGTTGTTTTATTTGACATTGTTTACTTGGTTTAATGCTGTAGCCTCTAGGCATTTAGACGGGTTGCCTAATTTTATGTTATTTCTTTCCGATATGTACTGATGATACACTTCCTGTGTATTGAATTTGATTAATATACTATGATTACTTTTCAAAAAAAAAAAACTACTTGAACAAGACTCTTTTAGTTCTCTCTTATTTGGTGCCTTTTGTACGCATTGAGTTTGAATAGGCAATGAATTTTATAAGACATACAGAAACATTCCACATTGTATAGAACAACTTCACCGATCTCCTATATCTTAATCGTTTTTAACGATTTTATGTGCATGTGTTGTGCCCAAGGTGGTGCCTTGTACTATTATATAAGGACGTGCTTAGTCCAGAACTAGAAATGGGTCTCTTGCTTCACACTTGTGCTAATTGTGCATGTTACCGAATTAACGGATCTAGTTATTTATGTCTGTCCTGGGGCTAAGTACAGGTATTTTCTAATTCCTCTTTAAGAATGGGTCAATAGTTGCATTAAATCCTTTATTTTCCATGGCATGTCATATTTTAAGAAATAGAGGTGCTTTTAAGGTGGAGTTATGTCATTGAGGGCTGTGTATATATGCACACTTCTTTGGTAACTGAAAAGAGCTCGACACATAGTTGATTCCTCCACATTCCGGGTGCTCGAGAATAACTTGATGCACGTGGCAAAAACTTTAGATCAGTAGATGAAGGCTGTACACATAGGTGTTTGGCAGTTTTATGAGATTTCGAGTTTGGTCTTCTTGGTGATTAGCATTTCGAAGAAAAAAGTATCTTATTAAGGCGGTGAAGAGATGTAATGTGATAACAATTTTGTGCCCTTCTTTTCAACCATTTCAGCTCACTGATTATTGTAATTGTCATTAACTTTTGCTCTGTTTGTGTTGTCATGTTTCATGTAACAGTATGCTGCATATGGATTGGAGGGAAGCATATTGGTGCTCCAAACTTGTTTGGATCACCTGAATATTTATGGGAACTTGAAGAATATGCAGCTGCATCCAGTATATGCTTCAATTTTTAAGCACATGTTGGATAAACCTAATTTTAGTACTGTTTTCTGTGGATCACTGAGGACTGCAGCAGTAAATGAAGAATTTCTGCAGAATCTATCTGATGCATTACACTTGTCAGTATACGAGAAAATTGGAGTTGGTCTTGCTTTATCAGATGCAGAAAACCTTGATATCAGAATGTGTGGTTAGTTCTTTCTCTTTCTGACCATGATGTAGGATATGTCAAAAATTGGACAGCAGAATTGAAATAAGAGGATGAATTTCCAGTACTTTTGTGCCTTTTATTAGAATCTGTGCTCGTTATGCTGTTCATTTCATGTTTTGCATTTGCTGATTCGCAGGAAAGAACTTCTGCATGGTTCAGATTGCAGAGTTGTGTGCCAATCCAGTAGCCTGGGATTCCACTGATTTAATTCAGCACATTCTAGTGTTTCTTAATCGATCTGAAGGCCTTTCCAAGCATGTAGATTCATTTGTACAAATGGTATCTCTATTGCAATTGAATGAGGAGACCCAATTCATTTTAGCTCCATTTCTTTCCACTGAACTACGGGAAGCCAACTTATTCAGGTACCTCTTTATGACAGTTGCTAATTCAAAAATTTCTCGAAATTGATTTTGATTAACCTGTATTCTTTTTTTCTGCTTCTTTTGTTAACTTCAGGCACTTGGATTTGGTCAATGAAGGCAGTGAAGATGATTTTGATGCTATTTTAGCAGAAATGGAAAAGGAAATCAGCATGGCTGATATGATGAAGGAATTAGGTTATGGCTGCACTGTGGATGTATCACAGTGCAAAGAAATGTTGTCTCTATTCTTTCCACTCACTGAAATCAAAATTGCAAGGATGCTTGGTACAATTGCCCAGACCTATGAGGGCCTTGATGACTGTCAAACTGCGTTCACGACGTTCCGCTCTGCTCTTGGTAGCAATAATGTTTCTGATCTGCCATTGCTGAACTCTTGGAAAGTAGATATCCTGGTTGATTCGATCAAGCAACTTGTAAGTTCCATAGATATATCTTCTAGCTTAATTTGCATTGTATTTCACATTATTTTGTCAATGCTGCTGTAGCATTGATTAGCTTTATTTTGAGGTACTCAAATTTGACTGTCAACAGATACCCTGAGTGTATTCGTTCTTTTGTTTCAATACCTTAACTACAGGCACCTGGGACCAACTGGATAAGTGTCATGGAGAGCCTGGACCACGAGGGCTTTTATATTCCTAATGAAGCATCATTTTCTTTTTTTATGTCCTTCTATAGACATGCATGTCAGGTATGCCTCAACAGTTGATGTGCTTTTTTCATTCCTGTTAGGCATGCTAATAAGAAAGCGGTTATAAAGTTCCTTATTAAGTCTGGACCTGGTACCTGCTTTTCAGGATGCCTTCCCTCTCCATGCTGTTTGTGGCTCTGTTTGGAAGAATGCTGAGGGTCAACTATCTTTTCTGAAATACGCTGTTGCAGTGCCTCCTGAAGTATTTACATTTGCTCATTCTGAAAGGCAACTGGTATGACTTTATTAGAATCTAGTTATTGTTACTGTCTTCATATCACCCCATGCCAATAGAATTTAAAGCAGTTCCATGGAGAAGACGTTCTGGGAGTCAACTGTTATGGTTATTACTTTTGCAGGCCATTGCTGATGATGCGATCAGTCATAAGTTACAGTCTGGACATACAAATCATGCCTGGTTATGTCGTGACCTGCTGGAGGTGTTGTGTCAGCTAGCTGAAAGGGGTCATGCGAGTTCTGTGCGAGCTATACTGAAAGACCCACTTGATAATTTTCCAGAAGTCTTGCTTCTTGGGATGGCCCACGTGAATGTACTGATTTTGGAGACCAATTGTGATTACTATTCTGCTGTTCCATGCAGTTGCTCAATTAATACCTTTGTTACTTGAATTGCAGACTGCATATAATCTCCTCCAGCATGAAGTGTCTTCTGCTGTTTTCCACTTGGTACTCAGTCAAGCTTTGGGAAACAGTGTAATACTTCACCTGTGGCATAACAACCCTCACACGTTGTTGCGAGGATTTACTGATGCTGTGAACTCTGATCCCGACAATTTAACTAAAGTATTGGATGCCTGCCAGGAATTGAAGGTTTTTAACTTCATAGCAAGCTTAAATATATCATACAATATTCTGTTACAACTAAAATACAGAATCTCACGCAGTTCTTTTAAGGAATTAGTTTCAACCTTTACTGAAGGCTGGGTATGTGCCACATGATTGATCTCTGCATAAATCTATGCACTTTTAACTGAACCTCTAGTAGTTGGATGAAGTCCTTTCATGGTTCTTCTAAGGCTGGGATATTTTGATATACTTAATTGCTATTTCACATTGATCACAGTTCTTGATTTGATCACCAGTGTGTTACTTTTGATAATAGTTATTGTTCCACCGATTGCAATGTTTCTACCCGGAAGGCTTTTTTTTAGTACAACCTGCATTACATTTATATGTATTAGGCTGTTGTTTTAAGCTTTTACATGCAGCAGTATATTCACACTGTCTTTCACGTTTCTAGAAAGGCGGTACTAGAAATTTTATATTATGTTTATATTTGTTCCAAGATATAGACTAAGAATCTGTGACCTTGCACACGATATGCCCTCCTTCCTCCACTTCCTACAACACAAAAATGAAAAAAGTATTCAATTTTCTGCCTGTGTCATCCATTTTTGGTAAATCATTCATAATGTCTCTGTTGTTGATACAGATGCTAACTCCAGTATTGGATATGATTCCTTCTTATTTTGGTGTTCGACTGGCTGCCCTTGCTTCTAGTAAAGAACTCATAGACCTCGAGAAGTGGTTGGGTACTCAAATAAGTACATATAGAGACGCTTTTTATGAGGTAAACTGATACTCTGTCTTCATCCCCTCTCGCTCCACATTTTCCTCACCCCTGGAATAAGAAAAAGAAAATCACAGCCTTAAATTATATGTAAATTTTAGTTAAGTGTTCCTTAGCTCTTTTATGTGTCCAACGGTGGTTGTCTTGTACTAATTGTTCACTAACAGTGCTCTTAATTGATGAGATGCTGAATATATCGCAAAACTCATAGAAACTAGTATTAATTCTTTCAGGAGTGCCTCAAGTTCCTAAAGGAGGTTGTGGTTGGATCTCAGGAAGTTTCTATTAACCGTTTTCATTCCCCTGGTTCTCTTATGAATGTTTATTTGGAAGCTTGTTCCACCCTCTTAAAGGTTTTTCCGGACACTTGCATATTCTCTTAAATTGGATGATAGTTGTCTTTAAATTATTGGGCTTAAACCTTTTGAATCTTTTGTCTGCAGGTCCTTCAGTCTCATTCTGGCATTATATCCTCTAGTCACTTGTCCAAGGAATTGGAAAAATTGCATGCAAGTTATCTGCATGCTACTGCAAAACTTAAGAATGGCGGGGTTGCTGACTCAGTAACTTCTGATGTTTATGCTGACGATATTGAGACAGAAGCAAACTCATACTTCCATCAATTGTTTTCGGGTGAGTTGACAATTGATGCGATGATTCAAATGCTTGCTCGCTTCAAAGAATCTTCAGAAAAGAGGTAATTTTCTTCCTCAATCTGTCTTTAGTGTGTATAACTTATGCAAGCTACTCCTCGCTGTAACATATTCCTGCTTGGGGTTCAATGACCCCGTATCGTATGATAAGTCCATTGAGAAATATGCCTATTGCATTAAATCAAGTATCTACTCTTATGGATTTTATTTTATTCCATGGTTTTCCTTCTCAAATCATGCCTGTCTTTCAATGTCTGATTAAATTCGTCTCGCATGCTATTCATTCTACTTCTCAGCATGGAAACTTGTCATCGTGGACAGAACTTTAAGGCTGAAACAAAGCTATTTGACCTGTATTAGATTTTTTAGTACATGAAGAAACCCTTAAATATCAGTAGCTATAAACTTAAATGATAAAATGCATTTTGAGTAGCATTTACTTGTGTCTTTTGCATTCTGTTAAGGTTTCAGGTGATTTTCTGTCTCGATTAAAGTAGTTTGCACATTTGACAGGCAACAATCGATTTTTGAGTGCATGATCGCTAATCTATTTGAGGAGTACAAATTCTTCTCCAAGTACCCTGAAAGGCAGCTCAAAATTGCTGCATTTCTTTTTGGTGAGCTCTTAGTTTGCATTATGTAACATTTGACCCAATTTCATTTACTGTAGAGTAATTTTTTTTCCCAAATGTTTTAGTATTCTTTTTGCTGGTACTCTTCAATAAAACATTTAATGAGCTGCACTATATAAAATTCACAATATCTAATCGTCATTCCAGTTTTGCTGGTTTAGCATGATATGCAAATCCATATTTTTCCTCATTGGATTCGGCCCCAGTTACCTTGCTTAAAACTAACTCCTAGGGACCACAACCATGGTTTTCTGTTCTCCAACTATTTATTTTTGCCTTGGATAAGTTGCTTTGGTTCATTTCTTTTAGATCTTTTAATGGTTGAAGAAGCTTGGGTAACTGGAACCCAAATTAAATAAAGATCAGGGTTCATTTTCGACATTGATCAACGGCACTTTTAGGAAGACATGTTTTGTTCCCTGCGATGAATTAATATTTTGATTGATTTTGATAATTTATCGATTAGAATTCGTTGCCTAACATTAGGTTTTCATGTTGCAAATTTGATATAATTTTATTCAACACTTAGTGATTCAGTGTCTAGTCTTGAAATTTCAGTTTTATGATTTTTATCAACTCGCCCTATAACTGCTTTCCTGAAGATTATCAGGTTTCTTTTAAATAAAAGCTATTGTTTTTTTCAAATATATCTATTTGGCTGCAATGATCTCAAAAGTATGCAGAAATATGCACATTTCACCAGTATTCATCATATTTTTCACCAGGCATTTAGTGCCTCTGGGAAGATATGTTGCTCATTGTATCAGGATTTATCTTCCGTTATGGGGCTTTTGATAATTTTAGTGGGATCATAATTAACAGCTAGATGGCTCTTAACTTGGTAAGTGCACCAAGAACAACTGTGCCATTTATACTTGAAGGCCCAGAATTCTGGATTCAGTGAACTTGGTTTTTTAGTACTGATTTAGACTACTCTTATAAAGATTTTCTTGGGTGTAGTAAAACTTCGCTTGTATTTGCATGAATAAACTGAAAAGCAAAACCTATCACGGTAAAATTGGCATTTACTCTATAAACATGATTGTAATTGCTCTAGCTGCTTATTAACACAATTTGAGGACATTGGTTGCACTCAATAGGTACAGGCAGCATGACAGCTTCCTCAATTCTCATTTCCTTATAAACTTATTCACATGGCTGTCCATATTTTTGTGTTATTAATTATCTAAGTTTCTTATACAAATTAAGTCTAACATGTCCAGGGAGAAGGTGACTGCCTTTGTTGATTGTGTTTTTCTGCTAGGCTGTTGTACCAACTTAGGATGTTATTTGAGTATCAGTCTGTTTGTTCTTAGTCCAGGTGAAGATTAGTGATTTTGTGAGATACCCAATGTGGTTGAAATATCTTTATTTGGTATGCAATTTTAATTTTCATGAATCAATACAATGGAATTCTTTACCAAATTAATTTCTCCACGTGTTGCTTTGCCGCCTGTAAATTCAGAGTCAGTTTGCTTTGTTAGCTTGCTATGGGCTTTGATATGTGTTGTTTATTAAATATCTCTATTCAGGTTGTTGGATCTTTAAATTGGAGATTTTGATTTTGAAATAAAAATGTTAAGCTTCATTTACTGATGTCGTGGTTATTACTTTTTGTTTCTAGGGTCACTCATTAAGCATCAACTTGTAACTCATCTAACACTTGGTATTGCTTTGCGAGCTGTTCTGGATGGATTGCGAAAACCTGCAGATTCAAAAGTTCGCCCTTTTCCCTTGTGATGTTTTTACTTTTCATATTGTAGTATCTTTTTAACTGTGTCCAATGGTTTTACTACAAACAGATGTTTGTCTTTGGCACTACTGCTCTGGAACAATTTGTGGACCGCCTAGTAGAGTGGCCACAATATTGCAACCATATCTTACAAATATCACATCTGCGTGCTACTCACGTAGAACTTGTTGCATTCATTGAACGGACACTTGCCAGGATTTCATCAGCACATGGAGAACAAGATGTTGGGCCCAGTGCCACTACCGATCAGCATCATGGAATCCAAACTTCTGTGACAAATGTGGAGGTATATGCTTATGTTTATTGAAGTCTGGTGAAGTGTTGCATCATTTCGTCGTTTTCTCACAGAATTAATTTAACTTTACTGCAAACAATGAGTGTCGCTATCTTGATTTAGCCTTGCTCAGTCAATCTACCGCAAGATGATTTCTTTTTCACCATATGTTGACTTTCACCAATCTAGATCTTATTTACTACCGAGAGATGATACATTTGTTAGACTTCAGATTCTGTGTCTTGCACCTTAAATGCCAGTCAATTCCATTTCCCCTCTGAGATTATATCCTGGTCGAGCATTTTCCAGTTTTGTTTTAAATGGGATAATAGAGTTCTTTATTTTAACTTATTATGCCCACAACTATGTTTACTGGAATAACATTTGCCTTTTGGATTTTCTTGCATGGTCATTACTTCCTCTCCGATAACTGAGACTTGTGTTTCAGACTTCTTTATATTATGGTTGCAATTGTTGTATTTTTAATTTTTTGCTGCTCTCTACTTTTTCCTTCATTAGTTTTACTATTCTGTCGATATTGATTGAGCCTAACATTTGATCTTGTGAGATCAATGTTCCTATCACCTTTCCTTCGAGAATTTGATAAGCCCCCAATTAAATATACCTATTCTAGAAGAAACAGGAGGAATGGAGGAGGAGGGAGCAGTAACAAATTCAGTTAGATAGGGTGGGGTCACTAAACAAATCTGTTACAGGAGCCTATAAATAGAATAATAAGGTCAGAAGAGGAACATGCTTATTTAGTGTGAGAAATCAATTGGGTGGAGAGTTACAGTCGTCTCAAACGGCTGCTTGTTATTTCCTTTTTTATATCGCTTTGTATTGTCCATTTTTCAAAGAAATCAATCCAGAAAATTCTCTTCTGTTTGTTCTCATCGTCATCACAGCTAAATCCTAAAGCAGAACCTATCAAACTGGTATCTCTTCTGTTTGTTCTCATCATCATCACAGCTAAATCCTAAAGCAGAACCTATCAAACTGGTATCAGAGCACCCGAATCATCAACCCAAACCATGTCACTTGTAGATCGCGTAGGGGAATTGGAACAGAAGGTAGACCTCCATCATCAGGAGATGCAAACCGGGGTTGATTCACTACGATCGGAGCTCAAAGAGATGCATGCCGGTTTACTGGAGAAGTTTGAATTATTGATGAATAACCGGAATAATCAGGAGCAGAAGCAGAAGGAAAAGGGAGGAGCTTATGAGAAATCACTGTCGACGTCCACAGATTCGGGGGTTACTCAAATCAGACCAAGTCTTAGCCCATACACTGGAGGACCAGGTAGTGATTGGAAGGGGGAACCACGAACGAGGTGGTTGGAGATGCCTTGTTCGACGGGGCTGATCCGGATGGATGGGTGTTTCGCGTGGAGAGATATTTCACCCTTAATCAATTGTCGGAGGAAGAAAAGGTTGAAGCAGCCGCAGTGTGCTTTGACGGCGAAGCCCTTGCTTGGTTTACATGGGAGGAGAGGCGACGGACCATGAGGAACTGGGAAGAGGTGAAGGTCCACCTGTTACGACGATTGCGACCCTCTCAAGATGGATCCCTATGTGCCCAATTTCTATCCCTACGGCAGAGCTCCACTGTTCGCGACTATCGCCGGCAATTCGAAACACTGGCCTCACCATTAAGTGACATTTAAGAGGAGGTAATGGAATGCAATTTTCTTAACGGGTTGAAGCCGAATATTAGGGCTAAAGTACTGCTGTTAAGGCCCTTGGGCCTGGAACAAATTATGGAGGTGGCCCAAATGGTGGAGGACCGAAATGCTGTAACTAAACAGGCCCAATGGAATGCTAGCCCATTTAAGCCAAAGAGTATCCCCCTTCATAACCCAAACCCACCTCAATCATCCACCCACAACACATCATGTAAACAACCCCCAAACACGCCACACCGTTCCATTGCACCTCCCTTCAAATCGCCCAAATTTCTTCCCAAAATTTTCCATTCCCTACAAGAGACTCACTGAGGCAGAAATCCAGGCCAAGAAGGAGAAGGGCTTATGTTATAGATGTGATGAACGATTTACCATTGGCCACAAGTGCAAGAACAAGGAGTTGCAGGTGCTGGTAATCTGGGAAATGGAGGACGGTGGTGAACGATCGGACCTAACAATGACCGACGAAGGAGAGGTGATCGCCGGCGAGGTAAATCAGGCCGAGGAAGACGTGCAAGAGCTGGAACATTCCGTAGAGCTCTCCATCAACTCGATTGTTGGGCTAACAACTCCAGGATCGATGAAATTGAATGGGGTGATCGGCTAAAAGGAAGTAATCGTTTTGGTTAATAGTGGTGACACACACAATTTTATTTCAGCGCACTTGGTCCAACATTTGGGATTTACCGTGACTGGAACTACGAGCTATGGAGTGGTAATGGGTACAGGTCTAACGGTAAAAGGGGACAGTATATGCTGACGAGTGCCTTTGAGGTTACCAAGATTGTTGGTCGAGGAGGAATTCTTACCGCTGGAGTTGGGCAGCTCGGATATCATACTGGGAATGCAGTGGTTAAGATCATTAGGCAGAATGCAGGTGAACTGGAACACTTAACGATGCCGTTCGACATTGGAGGAACTAAGGTGACCTTGCAAGGTGATCCTAGTCTCAGCAAGATACCCGTGTTGTTGAAGTCTATGTGGAAAGCTTTTAAGGAACAAGGTGAAGGGGTCTTATTAGAGCTGGGATGTGTCACAGTTAGTCGCAACTCCGTTCCACCCAATCCCTCAGAGATCATTACAGAAATTTTGGGAAAATTCAAATGAGTCTTCGAAGGTCCTACACAGTTACCTCCTAAGAGAGATCATGATCATGCTATCACATTGAAACCAGGAGCGGGACCGGTCAGCGTGAGACCATACTGTTATCCGCACTTCCAGAAGAACGAAATCGAGCAATTAGTGAGGGAGATGATGGCTGCAGGAATCATCCAACACAACACTAGCTCTTTTTCAAGCCCGGTACTACTGGTAAGGAAGAAGGATGGGAGTTGGCGATTTTGCGTGGACTATCGGGCGTTGAACAAGGTTATCGTTCTAGACAAGTTTACGATTCCAGTCATTGATGAGTTACTTGACGAATTAAATGGGGCTACAGTGTTTTCAAAAATAGATCTTAAATCCGGATACCACCAGATTCGGGTGAAGGCTAGAGATGTTCCAAAAACTGCCTTCCGAACTCATGAAGGCCATTATGAGTTTCTAGTCATGCCTTTCGGCTTGACTAACGCCCCAGCCACTTTTCAATCTATGATGAATTCTATCTTCAGGGAGCAGCTCCGAAAGTTTGTGTTGGTTTTCTTTGACAACATTCTAGTATATAGCCATACAAAGGTGGAGCATCGGAAGCATTTGCGGGTAGTTCTGCAGATTTTGGTGGACAATCAGCTCTTTGCGAATAAGAAGAAATGTTTATTTGGGCAATTAGAGATAGAGTACTTCAGACACATCATATCGGACAAAGGGGCGGCGGCGCGGACGAATCCAAGCTGTTTGCTATGAAGAACTGGCCACGACCTCAGACACTTATGGAGCTGAGGGGTTTTTTGGGCCTGACGGGATATTATCGACAGTTTGTAGAGTCCTATGGAAAGATAGCCTGGCCACTAACCCAACTACTGAAGAAAGATAACTTCGCATGGAATGACGCGGAGGAACCTGCCTTCACAAAACGGAAGGAAGCAATGACGTCGGTACCGGTATTGGCTCTCCCAGATTTTTCACAACCCTTCGTGATTGAGACTGATGCTTCTGGACACGGGTTAGGGGCTGTCTTAATGCAAAATCAGAGGCCAATTGCCTATTTCAGCCAGGTTCCTCCACTCAGGAGCCAGCATAAATCAATATATGAAAGGGAACTCATGGCTATTGTGCTGGCGGTACAAAAGTGGAGGCATTATTTGCTGGGGAAGCGTTTTATGGTTAGGACAGACCAAAAAAGCCTCAAGTTTCTCCTCGAGCAGCGCTTAGTAAGTGTTGAATATCAGAAATGGCTAACGAAGTTGATGGGATTCGATTTTGACATTGAATACAAGCCAGGACTAGAGAATAAAGCAACCGACGCACTTTCTCGTAAGGGGACCACGGTTACGTTAATGGCTCTCAGCATACCAAGTACGTTGCAATTGGAGGAGGTGATAAAGGCAGTAGAAGAAGACCCTGCATTGAGCCAGATTATATCTGCCATAAAGGAGGAACCTTCGTCCTGCCCGGGTTACGCTATGGTTGGTGGAGCTTTACTGTATAAAGATAGGATCACCTTGCCTAAAGATTCTCCATTTGTTCTGTTAGCACTACAGGAGGGCCACGACAGTAAGTTGGGAGGACACGAGGGTTTTCTTAAGTCTTACAAGAGAGTAGCAGCAACTTTCCATTGGATTGGTATGAAGAAGGATATCGGGGAATATGTAGCTGCTTGCGCAGTATGTCAGCAGCACAAATATTCCACATTGGCACCTGCTGGGTTGTTACAACCATTACCTATACCGGAGAAGGTATGGGAGGACCTCTCCATGGACTTCATAGAATGCTTGCCAAAGTCGGAGGGGATTGACTCATCTTGGTAGTGGTCGACCGTCTGAGTAAATACGGCCACTTCATAGGCCTGAAACACCCTTTCACGGCACCAACTGTAGCTGCAGTGTTCATCAAAGAAGTGGTCCGGTTACACGGGACACCAAAATCCATCATATCTGACAGAGATAAGGTATTCATGAGCAACTTTTGGAGTGAGCTGTTTCGTTTGCAGGGGACTAAACTGAAGTATAGTTCAGCCTATCATCCCTAAACCGATGGCCAAACGGAGGTGGTAAATCGAGGGTTAGAGTCCTACCTACGTTGCTTTACTTTAGTTCGACCGAAGGATTGGTTCCGCTTCCTTCCTTGGGCTGAACTCTCCTACAACACTTCCTTTCATGTATCTGCACAACTCACTCCTTTCCGTATAGTTTATGGACGAGATCCTCCCCCTTTGCTGCGTTTTGAAAGAAAAACGACACATGTATCATCCTTGGATCAGCAATTGACAGAAAGAGAAACTTTTGGATGAACTCAAGATACATCTAACCCGAGCCCAACAGCAAATGAAAAATTCAGCTGATAAGCATAGAAGGGAGGTCGAATTCGTTACAGGCGACATGGTTTATTTGAAGATGCGTCCCTATCGCCGCAAATCTCTGGCACATCGTTCCAACGAGAAACTTGCCCCACGGTACTACGGGCCATTTAAGGTTTTAGCTAAAATCGGAAAGGTTGCTTATCGACTGGAGCTACCTCATGGAGCTCAAATTCATCAAGTGTTTCATGTATCGCAATTGCGTAAGGCTGTGGGAGAACATCATTTATCGTCCGCGTTGCCTATGAATTTGGGAGCTGACTGGGAACTGCTGGTTGAACCGGAAAATGTGCTGGGGGTCAGGACTGCTTCGCTAGGAACCACAGATTGTTTGGAGGCTCTAATTCAGTGGAAGGGCCTATCTCCGTTAGAAGCTACCTGGGAGCCATTCAACATCATCATTCAACAATTTCCTGCTTTTAACCTTGAGGACAAGGTTGCTGAATTGGGCGGGGTAATTGATAAGCCCCCAATTAAATATACCTATTCTAGAAGAAACAGGAGGAATGGAGGAGGGAGCAGTAACAAATTCGGTTAGATAGGGTGGGGTCACTAAACAAATCTGTTAGAGGAGCCTATAAATAGAATAAGAAGGTCAGAAGAGGAACATGCTTATTTTAGTGTGAGAAATCAATTGGGTGGAGAGTTACAGTCCTCTCAAACGGCTGCTTGTTATTTCCTTTTTTATATCGCTTTGTATTGTCCATTTTTCAAAGAAATCAATACAGAAAATTCTCCTGTTTGTTCTCATCATCATCACAGCTAAATCCTAAAGCAGAACCTATCAGAATTCTATGATTCATTTTTTAAATTTGCTGGTTTTTGTTCATTAAATTGGGTTCTGCTCGGAGTTAACTCTATGATCATTTGTTTTCATCTTCTTGTTGAACATTTGTTCTCTTCAGTTCATAGAACTACTAAGGAAAAGCATCTGTAAGTTTCAAAGGCACTTATAACATTTGCACTAGTACAACCATATATATGCACGAGGAAACAGCGAGTAGACCATCTTCCTTTTCTCCTTTTTGCAGTTTCCATCTTTAGTAACCTAGCTATAAAACATAGTTCTGGCACCAGACAGACAACAGCAGACAGTTTACAGATGTGATAGCCCAGCTGATGCTGCTCATAGCGAAGAGGTTTATATCATAGCTTGTTAATATATAGCAGAAACTGAGATTTTGTCTTGACTGCATTGTGATGTAATATTTGGATTTGTATTTTAAATGGTGAAAAGATCTAATGGCAAAGATTTAAGGAATTCAATTCTGATAGTTTCATTAGTATCCCGGATTCTTTCTTGCTTGGCATCTTTATGGAATTCCTTTGCACATACCGCGATCATATTTTGACCACTGTAATATGTATCATGTCAATGTTTCCTGAAGAAAGCTGTGATTTGGTTCTTTTTATATTTTTCCTAATTGTATAGTTGGTCAAACTAAATGAATCATGAAGTTTTTGCCAATTTTAGAGGAAAAAATTGATTCCCTCCATATGCATGTCTACAATATGTTACAAGTCTTCTCTATGTGGTAGACTCCCCCGACTAATGAAATATATTTTGCTTCTGAGTTAGCACTGTCAAGTTTATTGGTTTTCAGTTCTAATATGATGTTTGTGTGGCTTAAAGTTAGATGCTCTTCTCATTTTCAGATGCTGGGCTCATCTTTTTCACTAACTGGACCTGGTGGTAGCTCACAGATGGGATTGCAAATCTCTTCTCCGGTCCTACTATCACAAAGACAGCTAAACTCTTTAGATGAGAGAAAGGTCTCTATAACATTGCCTAAATACATGAAGCGAGTTTCAACCACGCAATCTGCTACTGTTCCTTCAAGTGATATGTCTATCATTCAGAAGGCTAGTGCTAAAAAGTCTATTCTAAGTGCATTTCTATGGATTTGATAAATCAGCAACTGGTTTTATTGTCGTAACCTGGATTTTCCAACAAAATTGATCTATTGAAACCTTGATCGTGACCTAATGCTATAATATACTCATAAAAGATAAGTGGTTATAAGAAGTTAGATATCTAGCTGTTCTTGTATGGATTTGATGTCTTTCAATGCACGCCTATACTAGTTTTTCAACTGAACTCTTTAATGCTACAATGCAGTCACAGAGTCTGGCGAATGCTCCATCAGCACAGTCTCCTGGTTTTGCTCGTTCATCCCGAGCTACCTCAGCAAGTATTTTTCTCTCACTTCCAAGCACACGTCTAATTTTTCCACTTGTGTATATGATTGTGTATTTTCTCTAGTATCATTTCCCTTGGACTTAGATGACTTACTCTGAAAATTGAAACATTTGAGGGTCCGTTTCTGTGACAGGATTTGGCTCTGCTCTAAATATTGAAACCCTTGTTGCCGCCGCAGAGAGAAGAGAAACACCTATAGAGGTACTTTCTCTGACCTCAGTTTTTGCCACTGGCATATTATTTGGACTCATTATAGCTTGCTTATAGCTGCTTCTAGAAAGAACACAGTTGGATTTTTTGTCACAACATTTTGCCACTTCTAGTTGATGGATTCCAATATATTACAATACCAGAAAACTAGCCATTATTCCAGTAAATTTGGGTTCGGCTGGATGAATCTTTTCTGCCAGTGTTTATGATTTTTTGCTACACATGCTCTATGATCCATCGCTAAATATAGTGTGAGATCCAATATAATAAAAACTTTCCCATCCTCATTGTGCCATGTTAACTTCAGTATCTCTCTTTCGAACTTATTTTACTAAGATCCCATTGATCTTATGAACTCTTGCTTCTTTAGATCTCAGCAAGACATGCCTTAACTACCTAAGTCATCCTTCCTTTAATTTATCCACAATTTTTGTCCACTTATTGGCATAATCTCTGTAGCATGGACATTTCAATTAAGGTAGCGAGTTCGTATCCAACACGTGTCGGACACGAGTCGATACCAACACTTCTCGGACACTCTACCGTAATCATTTTTCTTTTTATATTAGAAATATTATATATTGTTAATTCAAAGTTATTAGCAAGTAACAAATATGTACTCATGTTTAAAAGATTTCAACAAGAAAAATTAATAACAAGTATAAAATTAAATTTATATTATATAAATGAAGAATTTTTAAGAATTTAATTAACGTGTCAATGACGTGTCGTGTTTGTACTTTTTTGAAAAATTTTTAAGAATTGAATTAACGTGTCAATGACGTATCGTATCTGTATTTTTTTTAAAAATCACGTGCCGGCGTATCCTATACGTATCGTGTCGGACACACGTGTCCGTGTCGATGCATTATAGGGCATAATGAATATACAAAAAGAAAGTAGTATAAAGATGGTGCCACCGACGTCATAACAAAGCAGATTGATTGACACGTCTTTCCTTTTGTTTTGCGACTTTTTGACACTAGTCAAACTGAACGTGATCAGTTGATGACATTTCTGCAGTACATGTTTTTAGCAGCAGAAGCATTGCTTTTGGTACAAGGAACCAAGACATGAGGATTTAATGTGTGTGTGTCCCCCATTATTGTAGAAGAAATAGAGTAATGAATAGTATTTTTTGGAGAATGCGTGGTTGAAATTTAAAGTAACTTTATTGGTTTGTGTGTAGAATATTTTATTGGGTGAATGTATGGTAGAGAATTTTACTGTAGCAAACAATGTTTTGAAATAATGGGAGACAAACGGGGCTTTAGTTTCCTCTTTTCTTTTGGCTTGAATAAATCTCTGTTGGTACAAGGGTTTAGCAGCGGAAGCACGGTTGGTAGTAGTTATATTGTGCTTTTGCTTTTGGTACAAGGAACCGAGACACGAGGATTTAGTTTCCTCTTTTCTTTTGGTTTGAATAAATCTCTGTTCAAATTTCAATAGCATTCCTATATAATTTTTCAACTGCTGTGTTGTTTTTGGGTGGGATATTTGTTTATTATCTTGTGGATGCCTTGAAATATATTGCTCCACACAGTGCACACATTTCTGAAATAATTGGCCAGTAGAAAAAGAATTCAGCACGAGAGTATAAATTTTAAAGACATAATTTGAATGAATATTCTAGTCCAACATAATAGCAGAGCATGCAAGGGTTTTGTAATCAGCCTCAGAGCCACTCATTATGAAAAATATGCTTGTTTTAGCCCTTTGATGCAAAAATGAATCTGGTTTACACAAAGGGGAGTGTTGAGGGCATAATTTAAGTAAATAATTTTGCCCCTTCTCTAATAGTTTAAACAAAGGCTTGGTAGGTTATCTCGAGTTTGATATACTTCCTGGACTTGTCTATGGTAACATTGCATGAAATGACATGAAGGTCTGGTTCAGATAGGGCAGTTTGTTTCTTTTCAATCACTTCTCTAAAATCTGGAAATAATTCTAATTCCAGTATTTCATTCATTAGGATACTGTCATCCATTGGTTCAGAAGTATTATCTATGGTTTATTTGCGGTTTGGGTTGAGGTAGGTGGTTTGGACCATCCACGTGTTTGATAAAGGTCCTTCAACTTAGTGCAGTATATATAACAGAAATGTGCGTGTCACTTGATAATGACATGTTGCGAGATCTGCTATGTACGTGGCATTTCTTTTGGAGGAAGACTTGGAAAATTAGGCATTTCATTAATTGAAATCTGCTGACGTGTAAAGTATCACTTGGGGACAAGCACTTGGACTGCAATATGGCATGTTAATAATGACCTATGGAATTTCACTAGAGTTCAAGAGATGCGTGTCATTACTGGTCTCAAATTGTGACTTCTTTTTTACCATAGCAAACACAACCTAATGCTCTATTTGTACATAAACTTAATGTGGTGCTTATTATATGCTGTTTCCATTTGTTTTCTTTTCAAATTAATGTTTGAGTCTACTACTCTCAATAATCAACTGTAGTAGATGTTCCACTTATTGTACATGATTTCTACCCCTGATTTGTGCAGCATAGTTTGTCCTCCTGCTGTGGATGAATTTTTGACAGTGTTTTATGTCGTTTGAACAGGCTCCTGCATCAGAAGTTCAGGATAAGATATCATTTATTATTAATAACTTATCTGCCACAAATTTTGAAGCTAAAGGAAAAGAATTAACTGAAATCTTGAAAGAGCAATACTATCCCTGGTTTGCCCAGTATATGGTGATGAAAAGGTGAGAATTTTCCATTATAATTTTGGAGGAATTACTGCAAGTGAAAATACAGAATTGTTCTAGATTTCCTTTTACAAACAATTTATCGTCTGATTTCTTTCTCTTGACCCCACCAAAAAAATGCCATGGATGGAAAAGTAAAGAATAATAAAAATAATATAGTGAATAGGGAATGGCTATTGTCATTTTTTTTATTCCTTTCCCTTATTGACAGAGCAAGCATTGAGCCAAATTTTCACGACTTGTACCTGAAGTTCCTTGATAAAGTAAATATGAAGCCTTTGAACAAAGAGATTGTTCAAGCCACATACGAGAACTGCAAGGTTTGTGGGCCCATAGACTATTTTATTCTCTCCAATGGCAGAGCTATAATTGGTATTGGTGTTCACATTTGGTGATAATGCATTCTTTCAGGTTCTCTTAGGATCAGAGCTTATAAAATCAAGTTCAGAAGAACGTTCATTGCTGAAAAATTTAGGAAGCTGGCTTGGGAAGATTACAATTGGCAAAAATCAAGTTCTAAGGGCACGGGAGATAGATCCCAAATCCCTAATTATAGAGGTTTTCCATTTTTCTTCTATGTACCTATCCGGTCAATGCAGTGTTTGTGGGGATCCTCTTCTCTGGGACATTTCTATAAGCTTGTATACAACTCTTTATGTTGTGAAGTGGATGATTCACGGTACATGATATTTGGTATTTTTGCAGGCTTATGAAAAAGGATTAATGATTGCTGTTATTCCTTTTACCTCCAAGGTATGTTTATTCTGTGGTTGATGTGAACCTTGTCATAGGACTACTGCATATTTGTTTTATGCTGTATACTTGCTTCAGGTTCTGGATTCATGTTCAAACAGTCTTGCGTATCAACCTCCTAACCCTTGGACCATGGGTATTCTTGGATTACTCACTCTCTAAATACGTTACGGATTAAATTAAATGAACCTCAAGTTTGACATTGAGGTATGTGTATATGTATATCATCTGTTTCTATTTTGCTTATGGGATGACTGCCTGAATATACGATTTCTTGTTTATTTCTGAAATTGCTCTGCGTTTCAGGTCTTATTTAAGAACCTTGGCGTAGATTCAAAGGATGTAACCGCAACTTCACTTCTCAAGGACAGAGTTCGCGAGGTTGAAGGGAATCCTGATTTTTCCAACAAAGATATTGGACCCCAGCCACAGATGGTAAATGAAGTCAAATCTGGAACAATATCTACTCAAAATCAAGTTGAGCTACCCCTTGACGTTGCCAGTCCTCCTCATCCTACTAGCCATTCACGTGTATTATCTCAGGTTTGTGGTTCTTCAGTAGTTATTTTTGATCTAGGCAATCGTAGTCCTATTTAGGTATTTGAAGTTGGTTTTGTGCTGGATTCAGTATATTGCTCCTCTCCATCTATCATCTGGCACACTGCCGGACGATGAGAAGCTGGCTTTACGTTTATCTGATCAGCTTCCCTCTGCTCAAAATCTTCTACAAGGTCAAACACAGTTATCAGTTAATCAGGTATGGTTATGGTTATATTGGTGGTGTTTCCTTAGTAGTTTGTGGTAACCATTGACTAGTCACAACAACGTTTTCCACGTTTGCAGCTTCCTGTTCCATCATCTAATATTGAGCAGCAAGTCATTGTCAATCCGAAGCTTCATGCTTTAGGCTTACACTTGCATTTCCAGAGGTCTGAATCAGTTATTGGAAATTTTGTATTTTACTTTATAAACTGACAAATAATCCATTATTTAATGCTTTTTACTTGGTGTTTCCGGCAGTGTACTTCCAATTGCAATGGATAGAGCTATCAAAGAAATAGTGTCGAGTATTGTGCAGCGTAGTGTTTCTATAGCAACTCAGACAACAAAGGAACTTGTTTTGAAGGTTTCCTTCACAATTTGTTTCACATCGTGGACACTATTATTGTCACCAAATGTATACTACTATAAAAAATTTTGACCAAAATTAATTTTCTTCTTTTTGGAACATTCAATGATAGGACTATGCCATGGAGCCAGATGAGACTCTTATACGTAATGCAGCACACTTAATGGTTGCAAGGTTGGCAGGGAGTCTAGCTCATGTGACATGCAAGGTAGACATAGAGTTTGTTATTTGTTCTACTGCTACTCTCTGTGATCAGACTTATTCATGATATGCTGATGTGATCCAAGTATTCATCATTCTACATTACCTAGTTTTCCACGTGGATTTTTGCTTGCTGTCAGGAACCTTTGCGTGGCTCAATATCAAGCCAGCTTAGGAGTACACTTCAGGGATCGAGTATATCAAGTGAACTCCTTGAAGCTGTTCAAATTGTGACCAATGACAATCTTGACCTTGGCTGTGCCTTGATTGAACAAGCTGCAACAGAGAAGGTTAGATCTCTAGCAATCCTTTGGTACGTGGTATATGACAGCAACAGTGAATTCTGTGCTTCATCTGAAGCTGATCTTGTGACAAGTGGCATAATGAAAAGAGGAACACTAATTACTCACCAAACGGAAACTAAGACATTGTGAAAAGAGGAAAACTGATTACTCACCAAAATGAATTAATTGTAAAAAATGCTATAAATTTAATATAAAACAAACAAGCATATAGTTACCACGTTATAGCAAATGCTTTTGTCCTTTTGAACCTTTATTCTTATTTCATCTTCAACCCTGGTTTTGTCTTGTAATAAAAGATTTTTATTTTCACATCTGAAGCTGTGAGCGCATAAATTGTAATAATTTTTTGCTATTTTAATAAAAAAGACTCCATTATTGTTCCAGAATTTCTTGAAATGAAAACTCTGAAGTTATATTCTTTAATTCACGTGTTAGTAGTTTGATGTCTGGTTAATATATACTAAGATGAAATTGTAGTGAGTCCTCCTGAGATATTGTGGCTAACTTGTTTCTCCTTACCTTTTCTGTGGCATTGTGATTCTGTTTGCAGGCAATTCAAACGATTGATGGAGAGATTGCCCAGCAGCTTTCTATAAGGAGGAAGCATAGAGAGGGTGTTGGTCCTACATTTTTTGATGCTAACCTGTATACGCAAGGTCACATGGGTGTGCTACCAGAGGCTCTTCGTCCTAAGCCAGGCCGCCTATCACATTCACAGCAGCGAGTATACGAGGTAAATGAAAGTTTGCCTTCTGGAGACATCATTGTAAGTCCATGTTAGTTTACTTATATCTCGCCGCATTCCAACAACACCCCCACCCCCCCCTTTTCAGGATTTTGTTCGATTGCCATGGCAGAATCGGTCAACCCATAGCACAAATGCTGTGCCTGTTGGTCCCTCTATTTCATCTGGCAGTAGTGGCATGTCCCAGCAATTTGCTTCGGCATCTGGCCAAATAAACCCGGGCATGTATTCATCTGGCCTTGTTAGCACTGGAATTAGTGCTATACCCCAGACTTTGGAGATTGGCTCTGAGGATATGGATAATAGTTCGACTCAACTTCCTAGGTTTATCTTATTACTGTTTTCTTTCATACTTTCATGATATTACTAACCAAAGAAGTAACTTATTCTCCCACCCTCTTTGGTTAATGTTCCAGTTTTTCCTCAACTCATATTGCAACTGCTGATGGCCTTAGCCCTCAAAGTCTTGAAAATGACACTGTTGCTTCATATCCTCCAGTCTCAACTCCTGAACTACACATTGACCCCTCCATCTCTGCTAAAGTAAGTAAAGTTCTGAATGAAAAATTTTAGGCTGTAGATCTCTACGTATTGTAGTTAATAAGATATTCCATTTGCTGCAGGAATCTGAAAGTGGACCACAGACTCCAAATCCTACTTTGGCTTCTGAGCGTGCTGGATGTAATGTCTTAGAGCCATTGTTGACCACAGGCGATGCATTGGATAAGTATCAGACTATTTCAGAGAAGGTTCTGCAACATTATTTTCTCTTCTTTTAACTACATGTTTTGTGATGTAGGACTGATGGTGTTGTCATGTTGAAAATGTGAAAACTGTTTTCCAACTAGCATAGAGACAAACTATTTATCTGTTCTGCTTGGAGTGTCTGATAAAGTTTATTTCCAAAATTCATTGCAGCTTGAAAATCTGTTGACTGGTGATGCTAAGGAAGCAGAAATCCAGGTAATAATTGTTTTATTTCAGTAAGTCAATTGTGATTTTTCCTCCGATATATCTGTTGCACAATAGTACAATCACAACATTTTTGTATTTATGCTGGAGATTATCTTATTATCAAATCTATTATCTTGCAGGGGGTTATAGCTGAATTTCCGGCAGTAATCCTCAGATGCATAAGCCGAGATGAGGCTGCCTTGGCTGTGGCTCAAAAGGTGATGTTACAGCATCTTATTGCCATTGGATTGTTGTTCTAAAATCGCTATCTGAATTTGGATTTCTATTCTGCTGCAGGCTTTCAAAGGCTTGTATGAAAATGCTTCTAACTATGCTCATGTCAATGCTCACCTTGCAATCCTGGCTGGCATTCGTGATGTTAGTAAGCTTGTTGTTAAGGAGCTAACTAGTTGGGTATGTCCCAGCAACTTTACTGCTTCTGAGTGTCTTGAATTTTCTTATTTTGGCCTTTTACATACAATCGAAAATGACTCGTATGCCTTTGTATTTGTCCTAAAATGTTCAGAAGGTTAATTTTTTTTCCTTAATAATTTTAAAACTGAGATGAAAATGAAGACGTTAACGTGTGTTGCTAATTATTTCTTTGGCGATCTGTTATTGGGTTTTTTGGTTATGTAAGAGTTACCTGATTTTCTACTGATATATACCCAACCCAAATGCTTCAATTAGAAGTTGATGCAGGAAAGTCTAATTCATGTTTGTCTGTTATCTGTCTCGTTCTTTGTTTTATGCTGATTTGTGTATCATGTTGTTTTGGAATAATTAATGAAATAAAGTTATTTAATTAGTTATATATATATTCATTTATTTATTATTATTATTATTATTATTTTTGGACAGGTGATATACTCTGATGAGGAGCGGAAGTTCAATAAAGATATTACTATTGGTCTTATTCACAGTGAATTAATAAACCTTGCTGAGTATAATGTCCACATGGCAAAGCTTCTTGATTCAGGAAGGAATAGTATGTATCATAGATACTGATTCAATATTGATGTAATAAAGAAACTGATACAACTTATTCTGTATACAACGTGCAGAGGCTGCCATGGAATTCGTGATATCTCTTTTAGAAAAATTGGTTGTCAATGATTCTAAAGTCATATCAGAACTACACAATCTTGTTGATGCTCTGGCTAAGGCACGATCTCGCTCAATTTTGTTTCTTGCATATGCATTCATTTTTTACACAAGGATTTAATTGTTTTCTTGTTTTTAGATCGCCTCAAGACCTGGATCTCCTGAATCATTACAACAGCTGGTTGAGATTGCTAAGAATCCCTCTGGTAATTCTGCTTCTTTATCTGGTGTCATTGTTGGAACAGAGGAAAATATCAGATCATCTAGAGACAAAAAGGTATTTGAAGTGTTTCTCTTTTAGTACATTTTTTTGAGGCTTCGCGGTTAGGTATAAACCAAGTTTCGAAGTCTTAAAATTTTCAGTTTATTGTGTTGGAACAGGCTATTGGGTTTTCTGGAGTGAACAGGGAAGACTACACTTCAACAGAATTGGTGGATCCAGATCCTACTGGTTTTCAGGAGCAGGTGACTTAGTTTTATACGTTCTATATCCATGCTGAAGGAGACTTATAGTTGATTATTTTTCGCAATTGTGTGTTTCTGTGTATAATAGAAACACGGTGGTAATTAGTTTCCAGCCAATGCCATGGTGGATATTCCTTTAGACGGTCTAATCAGTCTGATTGTTTTCATCTTGTGTTTCCATTACCATGGTTATGCTTGTACTGGGTCAGGTGTTTTCTTGGTCCTCGCTGAACTGAATAAAAAGATAGCATTATCGGTGGTTCTCGCATATTGTGTTTCTGGTAGAAGTGGTGGTGTTAATTGCTTTATTGTATTTGTGAGCACAATGAATCTGGAAATTCAGTTAGTGTAGAGGCTGTGATTGCTGTACTTTTAGGGTTTGGTAGTGGGAAGCATAATGGTTTAAAGATTCCATGGGTATTTGTGATGGGTTGTGGTGCGCTTGCCTGAGTGGGTCTCTTGTTATTCTACATTAGTTTCAAAATTTGGGCAAGGATATACACCATGTTTTACGTTGACTTGAAGAAGCGTATTTACAGAAGTGACACAATCTTAGTAGATTAGATTATAACAGTACTAATATGTAGATCAAAATTAAATTGGCCTGATGTCGTTGCAAAAGATTTGATTTGATATTTCTATGAATATAGTAGTCAATCAAAAGGAGTGCATAAGAGATTCTTGTAGCAGCCCAAGTTTATTGGAAATAATGCTTA